>JAWLRI010000240.1:2305419-2358513 GCA_034781795.1 Crypturellus tataupa
GCTTGTCCAGGAGGATGTTGTGAGGGACGGTGTCAAAAGCCTTGGTGAGGTCAAGATAGACGACATCCACCGCTCTCCCCTCATCTATCCAGTTGGTTATCCCATCATAGAAGGCTATCAGTACTTGTGCCACACTGCTAATTGAATATGTACCCCTTCCAACTGTAATTTTTTTCATCACCAATTCTTACCATTTGGCTGATTTTTCAAAGCAGCAGAAAGTCAGTAATAATAAAAATAATCATTGTAATTTTACAATGAAAAATACATTTTTTAGCCCTAGTTACTTTCATTTGATTTGAATATGCCATTTTTCTATGCCTTGTTCTAAAACAAATGTGGGGTTTCAGAACAAATCTAATCTGTGGAATGGATTGTATAACTTGCTTCATATTGTCACTCCTCTTTTTTCTCTTTTTTCTCCCTCTGGAAACAGATGAGGAAAAGGAATACAACTAAAAACCTTGAAAATCTTTGGGAGCTTGGGTTCAAATATTCATCTCTATTTTTTTTCCCTTATGGATCACTTCAGAATATTCTCAGCTCTAAAATTCAGATTTGAAATTTAAAAGTACCTACTAACCTACCACCTTTTTATCAGTTCATATAGTCCCCTGCACTTCTGAGACATGATACAAACGGTATTTAGTCTTATCAGAACACTGCAATGACAGTGCTCCACTTTTTGCTGCAGATGTTTCCACATGAATCAGACCATGCAGCATGACAGAAGGGGATAAAGGTATACTTAATTATCCTGGTAGTTGCCCAACAGCATGCGTGACATTCCTCAGAGAAAATTCCAGAGAAATGAAGAGGCAACACTGGTGTCAAATACTGATGATAAGTTAAGCTTAGCATGTATCATCAATTTTTGTTCATTGCTGGGGGTAGACCATCTACAAATAGAGCAGTGAAATCACTACTCTGTATCCACATTTTAAGAAGGTTGGTCAAAAGAACTAAAATTTATGGACTTTAAAAATCCATCTGGGCTCCCTGGCTCAGTCCGTCCAAGGATTTTTTTTTTCCCTGAAATGAGTGAAAAGGAGTAGCTTGATAGTTTAAAGGATGTGACTGCTAAGGAACTAAACAATTAGTCTGCCAAAGATGAATAATGATCAGCATTATTTAGGGACTGGAAAAAATACTAGCTAACAAGCTGCAGAATTTTATTGCTGTCCTTCAGAGAGCAAAGTGCCTGCCCCACAGGCAGTTCACATCTGCAAATACCTTTGCACCTTCTTCAATCAAATATATCTACTTGCATTTACCATCTGAAGGCACTCCATGGCTAAGGATACCTTCATAATAAATACGAGTAATATTATATGCAATGTTAGGATTCATCTCACCTACCTCTACCTGGCTAATTGTCAAGTTTCTAGACTGAGTTAGTTGTTCGGGCTCCTTTTCTAAGACTGAGAGGAGACTGAGCCTTCTGTGGATGAATCATACCACCTACCCAGATGATTGTCTCAAGCTGATTAGCTTCCCCTTAGCTAACTCGCTGTCAGACAGCTGCAGCTGGTGACTCCCACTCAAAGTAACACCAGACATTCGTAGCATTAGACTGAGACAAAAGAAGAGATTACTTAGATTTTAAGGAATACTCCCCATTTAGAAAAGTCTCACAAGATGATGTTACAAGGAAACAGAAGGTTTCTTTCTTTATCATCCATTTAAATAGCCATAACATTTCAAAGGCTCTGTGCTGCCAGTGATCAGGTGCAGTCCAATGACCCTATGGGGGTAGTGTGGCTAGTTCTCTGGCTACTATTGCCAGATCAGCAATTTTTCTAGAATGAGGTCAAAAGATAGCTGGGAAGCAGTGAAATACCAAGTATCAAATGAAAATTGATCATTGAGTTTCCTCTGTACATGCTGCAAGTTCACCAATTTCATTGCATATATACCCTACTTTACTTTTCAGGCTTCTAATGCCTTATTGATTTGCTTAAACAAAATACAAATTTATTAAATGATCTGGCCTTCCTTGTCCCTCAGTGAAGTTTAATTTATTGATAGACAACTTTTTGATTCACTTTCGATTTTAAGTGTAATGAGTATGTTATGGATTTGCATTCACACAGTATTTGATGCTCTTACATATTACATTGTTAATCTAAAAATTATATTTCCTTTTTATTAAATATCTGAGTCTTCTTACAACTTTAGTCAAAAAGAAAACACCATACAATTTCAGGCTAAATATATATATATATCTTGACACTCATATCTTGATTACAGGCTCTAAACATGATTTTTATGACAGAACACAACACACATATTTCTTTTTGTATTCAGTAAGACCTAAGACACTCCTGCCTAAACAAATGCCTGCTTTGTGACCAGACAAGCATACAGATGCTTGCTGACAAAGAATTAAACTAGCTTTGTTCCTACATTGAGAACTAAACAATTCTTTCTTCACGGAAGCAGACCTTGCTGTCTAAATACAGCTTAATAATCAGGAAATCATTCATACTGCAAGTATCTTCAAGGAAATGATCTATCATATCTTATATGAGGATCTGTGTGGGATGTTGGCATGACCTCGTTTGAAGCTGAATTGATGATGTTGAACTTTGAGAGATTTGCAGTCTGAAATATCTGAAATAAAACCTATGTTACATAGACTCAGAAACTGTTATAAACTGAAGCTGGACTCTGGATGAAGAATCCTAGATTACAACAAAAGCAAAACCAAAACTGGTAGCAGTTTATAAATGCTGTAAAGATTGAAACAATATTTTTAGCACAATTTTTATTCTATGGATTAAAATGGATGGATTAAGAATTCCATCCTGAAAACCTACCATCTCAGAATCCATAGGGAAAGATTGATATATAAATCAATATATAAATATATATTATATAAATATATATTCATTTTAATATGAATTTGTTTGAAAAGAGACACAAGGAAAGAAATACTGATTTCCTTTCTATAGTTAAAACTGACCAAATTAAAAATTGTACTCACTGCTTCTAGCACAGTGCACCATAAGGAAAAACAGAAAGTCAAACAGGAGATGCATTTTCTGTTTATTTAATCACTGTTAGAAAAGAGCTCTGGTCTTTTCCATCCCACAGAAGCAAATATAAATACACTGACATGCCTATTCTTATTATTAAAATAAATTGAATTATCTCACCAATGAAGTGCCATTTTTCATATTGATACAAACTTGTAAATTTTACATGTACTTCCTGCATGCAGAATAGCTTTGAATGCCTTTAGTTGATATGACATAATGTAAATTATAGGTCAAAATAGAGGGTATGTCACAGTAACATATATAGTAGAGCTTCTGCTATTCACAGAATAATAACAGTTTAGCTGATGATGTGATTGGATTTCTCTTGACAACAGGGTAGTCACAACAAATGAAAGGTGTTTGGCAATTTAAGAATAAGTATTCAGGACTTTCTTTTAATAGTATATTAGCCTCATACTATTCCATTTAAGGATAAAGATTTCTAAATACGTTGTCACATTGATTTTTCTAATGTGCTGTCATTGGCTCATTTTCCTCTGTAAATTCTTGTTCACAAATTCTTGCTCACACCTGGAAGATCTGGAAAGAATAAAAGCACCACTTATGTGGTGCATTACAGATATCCACATTGTTCTGCTAGAGTTTCTGTCTCTAAAAAAAATGAAAAAAGGATTTTCCCCTAACCCAGCACTTTCCCCTAACCCAGGAAAGTATTTCCAGAACTGGTTCCACAGTTGGTGAATCTGCCCATAAACTTGATTTTGAAGCAATTTCTATGTAGCAGTGTAGCTTCAGCCTTTCTTTATCCACTTATTAAACCCACAGGAAGCCCAAGTAAATAAGGTTCCTAATTCCTCATGCACTAATTTTGTTATTAATCTTGGAGTACCTCTTTGCTGTAGCTTACCTCTTTTTTTATTGACATCATCTGCCTTAAATAGCACAACCTCTTCAGAGGAGACTTGCATATGTAAAAAAGGACTAGCATAAGTAAATAAAGAAAAAATATTACTTTATTTACAGGTATAGTTGGAAGTATGTAATTCCTCAGCTATGACTACAGTTATGTCAATTTACCTGGCACAATTCAGTTTTGCACAGCTAAGCTTAAAGGAATGGGTCTGAATTTGAAACAAGCAAGCAAACATCCAAACCTAATACTCTTAAACAAATACAGCCGTGTAAAAGCACTAAGTTTGGATGAGTTTTTGAGAACATTATAGCATATTAACACGGAATCCATACTGACAGGTGCACCAAAGTCAATGAGAATTGCTAATTAGAACTTTTTCAGGGCAGACAAAAGAGTAGGCAAGTTATTGCATGACAACCACATACCAAATATAAATTTAAAAGTAAAATATGCTGAAAAAAAAGACAGAGTCAATCTTTTCTTTTACTACATTATGTTAACTACCACTTGCAATTGTTATAAATGTCACTTGCAGGCTTCCAGCTGTTCGGGAACGGGTTTGTTTTTAAAGCATTGACTGAATAGAATAATTGTTTTGTAATGTTCAACAGCATGGTGTGTTGGTTTTGCTTCTGTTTTTTAATGTATGTAATTGAATAATCACATCTTCTTCATGCCTCAGATACCTACCTATGATATGAAATATGTACTTCAGGTTTCTTGAGGAATTCATATTCACTTAACTGTTCTGTCTACCCTGTACAGGATACAAAGTACTGGCTTTCTGATGGGGCTGAACTATTCATGATTCAAGACTCATACATGAGTTTTAGGTATTCTTTAAGTGTTAAATTTCTAGTACCATAAAGAAAAGTGCAGTATTACCGTTCTGCACTGTGTGGTTATCTGCATTACAATCTCCAGCTTCAGCAATCCACTTTCTTTAATTAGTATAACTATTCTGTTTGTTTTTGTAACACTTTGCCATCCTTAAATTCCTCTTCTTTTATTTTTTCTGTTGTCTAAGTTGGGTGCCCTGAGGCTTTGATTCTCTTCTCGTGAGGGTTTTAGATTATGAAATAAATCTAACGTCTTCAGGTAAACTACCTGTGATTTAAATCAGCAGCAGAGGGAAACCAAAGCTTCAGGTTATGGCTGTGCAATCAAACACAATTGAATTGTGGTGACTTAACAAGCTACCTCCTGTCAGCTGAGCAGCTATGAGCGTGTTTTAGTCCAATTAATTGTGAAAGAGTATAACTTCATTTAAATGAACGAATGACAGCAAAGAAAGCATATTACATCACAAGATATCAGGTGAACATTTTTTAGGCTATTTTGTATTTGCCTGTACTATGTAGCTTGGTCCCTAACCAGACATTGTCAAGGGACAAGGTCCTGGGAGTCAGGTGTTTTTCAAGTTAGTCGCTCGAACCAAATGACAGACTCCTGCTCACATAATACTAGAGTGCTGCACTGTAGACTCTTGTTTCACAGAAAGCTGAGGCAAAATTTTAAGCTGTGATTTTTCTGACCTGTATCGGATGATTACTCATAGATGAGATGAATTGTATCCTAGAGCCTATTAACTCTATTAAATATAGTTCCAATAACTGTAAAAGAAGTGAAAGCTGTCTGTCTCAGAGACAGAGCAATGCATTTCATCAGGTGAATCCCATCGGACTATTATATAGTCAGGCTTTATCTATTCAACATAGTCACTGAGATTAAAGGTGCAGGTTTAATTCAATTTTACCATTATCTGAGCACTTAGTGTGGGATTTGTCTCACCTAGTTTTATACAGCTAGAAAGTAATCATTTTTAGACTAGCAAAGCAAAGTTGAGCAAGTAGTCTGGAATCCATTTACAGTCAAAAGAAACAGTCACTTCTGGAGGTAAATTCATTTGGTTCTAAGGTAGATACATAACATAAGGCAGAGAAATTATACTCCAGAGGTACCTTTTCCTACTTTGACTTAAAATGACAATCTAGATAATCAGGTCAGCTGGAGACACTAGGTGAGATGAATCTCTCTCCTAGTATGCAGTAACTGAGAAGTAACATGCTCCACTTTCTCTTCATTTGTCCTTTCTCTTTTTTTTTTCTTACCTCATGCAGCTTTATATCTCTCCCAAGGCAGAATGGAGAATGTAAGTTTTTCTCAACTCAATATAAAAATGAGAAAATGTATGCATTCAGGAAAGTTTTTTTAGGTCAGAAGAATTTGAATTGCAGTGATCAGAACACAGCAAGCAACGACAACCTGAGATGACCTGTTAAATCCTATGAATTTTTTGTCTTGGTTTTACAAGTCTTCCCCTGCATCCAGATCTGACTTCAAGCAAAAGAAATAACAAACCAATAATAGATGAAGTCAACTGCATATCTGACTATGCAGAGAAAAGAAAAAAGATATTGCAAGCCAAAAAAATACAAAATCAATAGAAAAAAACAGTACGCACTTCTGAATCCTTCCATCAATAGTCTGCAAAGAAATCCCAGACCATTTGATTTTAAATTAATGACAACTCTTTAAATTTAAGCTTTATAGACTCATTAAATCAGCAAACAAGAACTGTGAGTTGTGAATGGGGAATTGCAATTGGAGCTTAACTTTTCAGTTTGCTCCATAACAAATAAAATAGCTTTAGACACAGCAGTAAAACACATCATAATTTAATCTTTTCCCCATCTTAATTCTCCTTTTTCACTAATCTAGAGAAACTGCAGTTTTAGAGCAAGTACCACAGGATGAAAAAATGAATTTCCATTTCAGAATTTTATTTTGTACCAAGCACCAAAAGAAAATACAGAGCACAGAAGAAAGTATTAGCTAAAATATAGTGTACTACTCTGTTCATTTACCTGCCAGCACAGAAATGATATTCTAGCAGTCTGCCTTGTGTCATTTTCTGACTTGAAAACAAAAAAGAAAAAAAAGGGAGGCTCACAGGGATGAAAACTAGAATTAAAAATAAATTTTTTTTAGTGTTTGTTCTGTTTTAAACAAAGAGATAAAGTCATGAAGAATTTCTAAGTGTCTGCATTTGGTATATATGTCTGTAAAGCATACAGGAAAAATGCAGCCTTCATGCTGATAGAGATTGATAGGACGTTACTACAATTTTCAGAATATGAAAAGCAGTAAAGGATTATCAGCAAACAACAGTTTAGCAGAAGTGGTCTTGAATTAAATAACATGTAAAGCTCTGAAGGAAACTATGAATAGAGAAGGCAATCATTAAAGATAAGATTTTTTTTTAATGGAGACGCTCCTAGGAAAAGCTGTCTCATATATATCTTTTAACTTCCTAGTTTTAAAAAAGCCTTTCTTTCCCTACATAAAATGTCAGTTTCATTGTTCCCTCCTTGGCATTAGTTAAGAATGAAAATAGTGGAAGAGACCATAGAAACGAATCGTGGCTTCCACAGAGTACATGTGTGTGCATAATTCCTTTCAGAAATACCATCTTGGTCTTTATACACCTTTTTATGCAAATGCAGCTTCATTTAAGTTTTATATTTTCAATGCTTTTTCAATTTTTATGATGCCTTCTTTAGATAATGTCCACTCTGACTCAATCCTTGATTCAGGCAGCCATGGCCCAAACCCACAGACCAGCAGTTCGGTTCTGACATGTCATTCTCTCTGGCTGGCTGCCTACCACAATGTGTTGCAGGCTTGAATTACATTTGCCTAGCTTTAGATTAGGCCATGGAGGTGGCTGGTTTGACTGTGTTTTATACATCTAGAAAGTAATCATTTTTGGAGTAGCAAAGCAAAGCTAAGCGAGAGAATCCATTCATACTCAAAGAGAAAAGTATCTTTGAAGGTAAATTCATTTCTTAGGCAGACATGTAACACAGGGCAAAAAAATCATACTCCAGAGGTACATTTTTCTATTCTTAAAATGGGCTTAAAATGGGTAATCGGGTCAGCTGGAGACACTAGGCAAGATCAATTCCTCTCCTAGTATGCAGTAACTGACAAGTGGCATGCACCACTTTCTCTTTATTTGTCCTTCATCCAATTCTTAGCCATTCTGGAGTGCTTATTTCAGCAGATATGAGGGTTCACATCTACTACAGAAACATCTGAGGGAAGAGATTACACTAATACTCTCCTTTTGTCTGCAGCAAGATGGCAATTTACTTGTAGCTGCATTCATTGAAGTTTACTGTTCTCACCTTTCCTGTCACCTACTTAGCAGGTCAAGGCAATTTTCTGAAATAGTAGTTCCTCTCTTCTTTCTAGGTTCTAGCTAGAGAGACAGAAGTCATACTATGGAAGTTCTAAGATTTGAAACACAGTCTACCTTTGTGTTTGCTTTACTAGATTGTTTTTTTCACATTTAAAAGTGGTAAAGAAAAATCTTGTGTGCTCTGAATGATTACTGTTTTTTGGATTCCTTTAATGTGCTGTAAATTTCTTATCTTTTATTTATTTATTTTTTTAACTGCTTAATTTTCAAATATGTTGGTATGAAGTCAAATATTTTGCCCATCAAGAGGGAAAATATTCTAACGGGTCTAAAGAAATCTGGAAAGTTACAATTCTGTGGTACTTTAACCTCTCTGCAGAGTGGTTTGCTATGGCAGTTCTGCCAATTTATTCCTCTCAGCTTTCCTGCATAGTCACATAAATAATACATGTGAACACAAAAAGAAGACTCAACTCTCTCAAGAACTACTGAGGAGAAGGTGTGCCTGTCTCAAAAAAGGATTCTGGATTGCAGGATTTGAAAAGTGATTATAGACTACTCAAAAGAAAAAATAAGTAAGGGACCTTGATATTATGTTTGACTAAGGCCATAAGACTTAGACAAAATCCTAAACAAATGAAGGTAGGGTGAAGTGAGGCAAGCATTTCTGTTTATTTTACTGCTTTAATCCTGACAGCATACTTTCAATTTCATATGACAAAGGCTCATATTCTCAGCAAGCTTTACTCTCTAGACTTCAGTAAAAGAACACTACTGGAATATTCTAGCAGTTCTCTTAGATTAAGCTTTTCTGGTAAAGGACATTTGTTGTGAAAAACAAATGCATTCAAAAATAATAATCTTTAATTTTTATACTTTTAAATTTTCATCAAAAGAAATATTCAAGACTAAGTAACAAGTAAAAGCAATAGAAACAACTTCAGGTACTTTATTCTTAGATACATGCCCTCTCTTATAGGTATTAACTATATGTGTGGAAAAGATACATGCTGCACTAGTTGAAATCTAAGAATTTCAAAGAAATTAAAGAAAGTCCATGAAGCCAATTCATATTTGGAAATTAACCAACAATATTCTGCTTGGAACTGAAATGACAGTTTCAAAACCTCCCCAAACCTCCCAAATTCAAATTTAAAATTCAAAACTGTTTTTCTTTTCATTTAAAAACATTGAACAGGGAACAATTATTTTATTAAAATAAAAATAATCTGCCTCCAAATCTTAGAATTATCTAAAACTTGTGATTTCACTGAGAGTAACTTCTAGATGCACCTCATCCCTCATCTTTCAATTTCTGGCTGAGAATTTTCCTCAGATTCTCTTCAGAGTCTTTAATCACTGGGTTCCTGAATCCCACAGCTTTGCTCACTTTCAAGCCTCTTGCACATTTTGTCTTCTATAGGTCTGTAAAACAGACTCAGCCGATGATCGTAACGGCTCCACAGCTCTCTCTCATGCCTTTCCCTCAGTGTTATGTCGAGAACTTTTGCCCACAAATTGCCCAAAAGGCAATTTTTAATTTCTTCTTGCACACATTTAATGAACAAACAAAAAAGAGGTGAAAGAACAAATCATATGTTCTTAGCCATGTAGGACAATATTACAAAGGCTTTGGATCATAACAATATTTTATGGGCAGAGTTGTACCAATTCATGCTAGACTACATGAAGTGCTGCAACACTTCACTTTCACCAGAATCTGCAAAAACTCCTCTCAAATGCCCTACTGGGTATAAATATAACATTATTCATTGTATTGCAGAAGGCATTAATCAGAATGATTTGTTCCATCAAGACCCACATATTTAGTAAGCACTTGCACATTAATTCTCAGTAATGTGAATTCAGTGTGAGTTTAGTCATGGTTTTACCTTTATTTTCTTGGTAGAAGCATATTTTAGACTGATTAGGCTGGATAGTGAATCCTAGGCTGGCTTTCTTAAACATGTATTAGCTTTAGGAGTAGCATAGGTGGATGACGAGTGGGAGGTCACCCGTTGACTAAATTTAAGTATGTTAAGTATATCCCTGAGCCCAAGGAATATTCTTCATGGGCATATTCTAATTTTGCTTTAAATTATCCTATTTAAAGAAAGTTTGGGAAGTCCTCAGGTCTCAGGGTGTACAACTACAAATACAGAGAAAATGTTACACAAAAAGAGATCAGACTTCTAAACCAAATACAGATATTATTTAAAAAGGCAAAAGAAAACCATATATTGTATTAGAAGCACAATGAGGTAAAGTTTCAGTCTACTGCCATTAGGTCTACTACCATATTTGAATACTGAATACAATTAGTAACATTTGATCCTTCTCCAAAGCTCTCATATGATCAAGCAGCTTCCAACTGCCAGTTAAACAACTAAGCGTTCACCTTCAGCTCCTCTTTTTCCTATGAAAAGCAGATCACCCTTCTCCAATGCTCTCTGGAAAATCCTTGTGAACTACTGAACTCAATCACTGCCTTTTAACAGCAATTGGTTGCAGAGTGGAATTGGGTCTGAATTGTGCTGCTTGAACAGCGAGACTGAACTGGAAATGAAACTATGGACATAAATTGGTCATGACAGATGGCTTGGCAGGTGAGAGCCTGGGGCTCTGACCCTTGGTCATATATGCAATGTGAACACAACTTTAGCCGTCTTAGGAAGGGAAAGGCAAGGTTTCTATGTTCTGCAATGAGTGTTCATTATTACATATTCCAAACCTACATAAAATATATAATTGCTCATTATTTTTGAAAGCATCCATTTTAGTTGAGGGTGTCTGAATATTCTGAAAAAAAATCTCCTAAACTGTTTTCTTTTAGATTATATTTTTAAAAGATATTCCTATCCCAGAATGTAGGATCATGGTAGGGATATGAATCACCTCTAAATCAAGCAAAGGGAAGTAAAGAAATTCAAACTCCTTCAGACCTGGACCTCTGCAGTGAACTAAATGACTTATGATACCCAAACAACGCTTTTTTGATCTACGGTCTGACCCGCTCTTACTTACTGAAAATCAAATTAATACTAAAGCAGATGAAGCAAGACTAGATCCAAAAAAAAAAAAAAACAAAATAAAGCAGAGATTAAAGAGGTTATTATGTAACAAAGGTATCTTAATACTATATTATGTGCAGTTGCCTATAAAATCATGTACTTCAGATTAAAGTTCGTTTGTACCACAGAGTCTTTCATAGAATCACAGAAGGGCTGAGGTTGTAAGGGACCACTGGAGCTCACCTAGTCCACTCCTCCTGCACAGGATCACATCCAGGTGGGTTTTGAATATCTCCAGTGAAGGAGACTTCACAAGAGGGTCCAACTGAATGTGAGGAAAAACTTCTTTGCTTTAAGGGCGACAGAGCACTGGAACAGGTTGCCCAAATAGGTCATGGAATCTCACCTGGTGCTGGTTACAGGTTTAAGCAAATGATTGTGCAATATATGGTATTTCAGCTCTGGAACTCATTCCTGCAGGATGCTGAACCCTGGGAAAAGTTTACTTATCTTAAAAAAAAATTATAGAAATTCCTGGAAGAATAATTCATAGAGCGCTTTTAAGTACAAAGACAAAACAAGCAGCTGAGGAAATCTTTTAGGCTGCTGGTGGCTGGGGGAAAGTTCTGAAGATGTATTGTGAGTCACATGCCCTACTGTGATTGCAATTTCATGGCATTTACTGTTGGCTGTTGACATTACTGCTCATTTCCAATATGAGGAGACTATCTCATCCCGATCAAAATCTCAGAACTCTTCTAAAGGTCTTCCTAAGGTGATAAAAGAAGACAAAGGCATGAATAACTCCAAAGGTTTCAGAAAATCATAAATTAACAGCAAGACTGGGAGAAGCCATAAAAGAGACAGCCAAGGCCAGGCAAAAGAATAGAGCAGCACCCTCTGGCTCCATTGCTCTGTCTCTGGTCACCATTTCAAATTTGAGTATATCTGTATTGAAGACTTCACTTTTCTAAAGCAGAGACAGTTTTTCCTTTCTCCCTGTCCCAACTCTTCCCTTTATTGTAAGCTTCCTAGGTATATTTTTGGACTGTTTTCTCTTCAATTGGAATGCAAGAATATTTTAGATCTCATAAGTGCTCTATTAATGAAAATCATCAAACTAATGCTAGATCTTTTACCTCAGCTATAGCTATGTATTTTGTTCTAATATGTGACTAAATTATTTTCTTGAATATTTACGCGAGAGAATTTTAGAGCTGCCCATGCAGCACTAATCCTCCAGTCAGCTATTTTTTTTTCAGTTTTCCTGACTTATAAGATCATTGGCCAATAGTCCAGTGAGAGATTCTCTCTCACATTTGTGTGACCCATTCAATTACCTTCATCTGTAAGGATAAAAGAGAAAAATCCTAATTTTACTCTCTTGGGAGGCTGTGGAGGCAATATTTCCTCAGGGGCAAGAAGTGCATTAGTCCTGCTCTATCTCTGGAAAGCAGGTATTACTGAGCCACTGTGAAGGTGCAGTTGGGCTCCTACCCAGGCTCAGAATTTTTCTTAACATCTATTACTTTGGTCATGGATTTGTTTTTTAATATGAAAATGTGCACAATTCCACTATGTTTTCTCACTGAATAAATATTTTTCAAATTAACTATGTGGAAATTATGACAAATATTTGGTATGTGCAACGATTTATTGAGTGTTGGTTTGCTTATTGGCATAGTGTTTGCAGTAAGCATTTCTCTTTAGAGATCTGGCAAGCATAATGATGGGGAGAGCTTGAGAAAGTCACCTGTCAGTTAAACCTCAAAATTCCTTTTTCTACAGGACGGAGGCTCTACTATTAAGTTTTAGACTTTGATTTGATCACTACCAGACCAGGATAGTAGAGATAGACCACTGACATTTTTTCAAGGGCATTTCTTATTCATCTAAATTTGGTATTTAAAATGATATTTATAAGAGGGATAGCAACTTAGCTGAAATTTCCTAAGAATGTTTCCAGTGGCCATGTTTACTTAAATAATCAGTACAGCAACTTTTTCTTCTTTTTGTGAACAATGGCTGACATTGTAATGCCATGTATATTATTCTATATTTTAAATAGAAACATAGTTTAAAAACTAATTTTAATTATTTATTGATATAATTAAGCTATATTAATGTCCTTTATTATCCACATTAAAAATTCACAAGGATTTTCATCCTTTTTATCTTTATTGGATGTCATAACTTGTTACGTATTTTCATGAACTATTGATGAATATGAAAAGCTCAAAAGCAATTTTTTTCCTTTTAGTTACAATGATTATATGGGAAGTATATTAATATTTGAAGAAGGAGTTATAATTGGTAGTCAGTATGTACTGCCAGCATGCAGTACAAGGGCAATATCCTTTATACATGCAATCCGCAAATCCTTGAAGATAATATGTAAAAACAAATACTTCTTAGCAGTATATACCCATAATTATGGACAAATATTATCTCATATCTTGTGGTTTCTTATGTTATAAGAGCAATAAGTGTTTTAGTTTCATAAAGTCAGCAGAATTTATTAAACACATTGGTAAATATTATGGTGGAATTGACAGAAGCTTCAGAGTTAAAGGCAATTTATAAGAAGTTGATTTTTAATGAAATAATCAAAGAAACCTTCTCCCCTACATTTAAGTATTTACTGTTTTAACTTAAAAATCAGTTGGAGAATTGATTCATTAATTGCAAAAGAATTCAAAACAGATGAGTAAAGTAGTACATATCTACTGATGGGAGAGAATTATTGATGGGAGGCATATGGAAAGCTGGGCAGTCTGGGTAAAGATTGCAACTTTAATTACTCTTATATTTTTTATCTTTCTCATTCTTTATCTCTTCTTATTTTATAAGCTAGATGTTGCTAAAGTGTTTTGAGGCTCTAACCATCCTCTGATATGCTTGACTTCCAGTGTATCAAGAGATCTAAAATATTTATGCTTTCTTATGCTGACTGGATCTTTTAGTTTGAATTTAGTAGGACTTGCATTCCTAAATTACCTAACTGCTTTGGGACATCCCATTCGTAGCTGTCTAAATGAAGAATGGGCTTGTAGACTATTCTTAAGTGTTAGTATCTCTACCTAGAAATTTACAAAAACTTTGTCAGCATTTAGAAAATGGAAGTAATTATGCCTCATTAACAGCAAGGCAATTTGTCTTTTAAGTTAGAAGGACTTTTAAGCAACTAAGAGAAAAGAATGTGATAAAACCAGAAGGGTTGCCCGTAGATAACAATATTCTTCTCTACTCAGCCGGGATTTATTTGCAGATCAGTCATCTTGTTTAAGGGCATGCCTTGAATTATTTTATGCATCTGCATAAACTAAATGTAGGAGTAGTCAGTGTTCATGCACAGAAGAACTAAGGAGTTGCCTAACCACCTTCAGAATGAAGCATGTCTTTCCAGGGGGTATTATATTTCTTTGCCTCTAGATGTTTTGCAGAATTCAAACACAATATCCTCACACATATGTCATTAAAGCCTGTATTCATCATTTATTCATTAAACACTATAATGGAAAGCAGCAATGCACAAGGTTTCAAAGTCAGTTTTATAAAGGCGCACACTGGTTGTAATTTAAACAAATACTTTTAACAACGAATTAAGTCTCTTTGGCCTAAATCACTCCACAGTGGCACAGGGAAAGCCAGGAAATAATAAGACAGGAAGAAATTGGAAAACTGCATCAGTGAGGAATTGGGAGTGCATTCTGTAATTGATTGGTATTGATCTTGAGCAGTAAAGCACTTCTGTAGCTCTGCTTAAAAACCATCATGCTTTGCTTGCTTTGTACTGTTCCAGTATAGCTTAAAGCAGTCAGAAGTTGTGCCTGAATTTACCTATAAGTTTGATCAAATAATAATAATAATAATAAAGATATATTCAACCTTTGGTTTCTAAATATTTTCCAATTATACACTGTTTTTCACTTAGATTCACCACTGCAAACAAAGCTAATAAAAAATACACTTTTTAGATGAAGATTGTGTTAGAAATTTAGTGTGATACTAGTATTACACACAAAGTGTGGCAGTGTTTGTTGTCCCAGTTTTTTCTCTTCTTGCAGCCTCTTGTCTCACTATATAACTTTCAATTTCATCAAGTGAGGTCATGCAGACAACAGTCTCCTTCATTTCTTAGCTCTGATTTATCTGCAGATCCATTCCATTTTACAGTGAGTGAGGCAAAGATCTTGAAGAGGAACACTAAATCAGAAAATAATTAAAGATGGCATGGTACGTCACAGTGAGAAGAGCCAAATAAAGGTTGCACAGAACACATTATCATTTAAACATTTTGGAAAAATGAGTCCATTTATTTTACCAGCCAAAATTTTTCATTGCCTACTTAATCAATTGTTCATTATTAGTAATGGACTGAAAATAATGGACTAACTCCTTCAGGTCAAAGAAAGCAGTAAATAAATATGCTTTTTAGCTTACACACTATTCCATGATACAATAGGTGTTGTTCAAAATAAAATCCACACTTGGGGAAAATACGACACATCATTGCAATTCTTCCCTTTGGATTCACAAAGAAAGGATGCTACTTGCGACAAAGCAAGTATTTCATTCAAAATATAAATAAAAAAGAAAAAAGAAAGAGTGGGTACTGTTCCCAGAAGACAGTATTTAGAATCAAAAAATACTTAAAGTATCAAACTCAAAGCTACATCAAAAGTATCCTGTTTGTCACGGCAGACCATCAGTAACCTAATTGCATGACAGATTCATCCAAAGGAAACTTGAAGGATGCTAACTGAAGTGTCTGATAGAAGTCTTTTGGGAGACAGATGCCACTTTTGGAAAAAAACAGACTTTATGACTAGAAATTGGACTCATTTTGATTGTTGTCCAGAGATAAGATGATTGAAAATATGGTTGAGTGTTGTACAAAAAGAAGCCAATTTCTTTAGTAGTGAAGGTAGCAATTTAACAATATGTTGGCTATAAGAATATGATGACAATATAAAGCCTCCCTGAATCTTTCTGAGACAGATCATAAAAAAGCTACTGCAAATCATTTACTTTTTAAGAATACCTTCCAGAACTTTGTGTATTTTTATGACTTCAGTGAAGACAATGCATGCTATGGACAGGGTTTTAGCATCCTCTGAACAAAAGACATAAATGCTTTATGATATGATACCTGTTCATTAAAGTTTTCTTCAGACATTTAGTTATCTTCAAAATTGCTTTATTTTGGTTTCAGGTAAACATACAGATATTTGAAATGATTTCCAATTAAATACCAGCAGTTACCCAATGGCCTCATTTCCACCCTAAATATCGTTCCTCCCCAGATGAATTCTCATCACTCTTAGCTGCTATGAGGAAACACTGTTTCATCATCCAGGCTCTTTTTCTTATTTTTTAAAGCACAGTGAATACATGAAACAATTATATGTGAAGATATGCCTCTGGATATTCATTCAGGAACTCAAAAGGTTTGCATTTGATAACTTAATCTACGTTGTAGTTTACTGATTATACCTTACTAAATAGCAAGACACAAAGAGCTAATAGGCATTTTGCCATCCTGTTTTTCGTAGAACAGATATCACGGGAAATCAAGCAGTGAGCTAGATTGATTGGAATGGCTTAATTTTTTAAGATTCACATCCAGATCCCTTATGCAGTCTTCAAAAACTCAGAAAGCCTTTATATCTGGCTGTGCACCAAAATGAGAAGGGAAAACAGGATAGCACGGGGTCACTGACTGCATTGGCTGCACTTGCACAGAAGGGGGCTAGCGATGACTGGGTTGGTCTGCAAGCTACATACGTTAATTGAGCAACCCCTCACAGATTTGGGGCAAAATGTAGCAGGTTGCTGCTTCATCCTGGAGGCTGTCTCATCATGTTTTTTGTGCTTTCTGTGGAAGATATTTAATCCCAAGCATTTCAAGTCAAAGTTGAAACTCCTTACATGGAGGGCAAAAATACAGCCCTTCATTTATGAATTAAAAAAAAAGGAAAAATCCCACGCATATATGAGAAGAAGATTCTCTCTGCTCTTTTAAAATGAACCTCAATGAGGATTTATCTGAAATCCAATTCACCAAACTTTTAAGTGCTAGCATAAATTGTTTAAATTGGTTTCCACAGAACCCACTGCATCCTGCTACTTTGTGCTATCTGACAGCAGGTTTAATTTTCTTGGAAATCAAAAGTATAATCCACATCCTTTCTGCAATGCAAAACATTGTGAATATTTAATGAGCTAACATTTTAAACTCTTACTGTGTAAACAGTACCCTTAAGGATGATTGAAATATGATTTAAATGTAAATCCCCCCACTGTTTTTATCTTTTAAAATACCATTAAATACATTTTACAACAATTTAGCCTAACACATTGCCTAGTAGATGTTAGATAATTAAATATGCTTTTCCTCTAAAATTTTATAAGGTTACCCCATTTTCTGAAGAGAGGCAGCAAAACCTCTTTTTTATTTTTAAACTACACCAGAAATTATTCCCTCTGTTGCAATGAAAGATGAAATCGTGATATGACATTTGATAGTAAAAGACTTGATTTGGGTTAGTTTCCATGTATCCTACTCTAATTTTGGAAAGAAAAAGAATTGGAAAAAAACAAACAAAAAAAAAGCAAATTCTGAGCCAATGAGTAAGGCTTTGGTATTGGCTTGCTCAGTCATAGTTATGATTCAGCATATTCTGAAAGTATGTTCCCTGGAGATAGGATACCTTTTCATTTTTTTTCTTATAAATTTGTACCTTGTGTTTAACCTTTCCAAAAGTTTTCAGCGTAACTTTGAGAAGACAGACAATCAAGATATAAGGAATGAATTTCATCCATGCTGAAATCAGTGATCAGTAAACTAACTCAGAAATCTCAAATCGAAAATGCAGACCCCTAAATTTGTCATGCAAAGCCTCTACAGATTTGTCTTACTGAAGGAAGAAGAGCAATTCTTCTTAGGAAGTGAACACTCTCCCCAATGTGAAATAAAACAGTATACCATAGTGGTATACTGTCTTTGCAAACCCTTGCTACTTCAAGTGGAGATATATATAGTTTCAGCATTTTTGTTTTGCTTAGATTCTTCATACTAGAGTTGGCTTTGAAAATTTCCTTACAGATAAATGAACACTGCAAAATAATTGATGGTATATTTCATGACTATCAAAGCTGTTAATAACGTATAAAAGTTATAAATGAAATTGTGCCCTAAATCCTAGTGGAATAAATATATTTCTTTACAATAGTTTCAGTATTTTTTCTGATTCTGTCAACTCCAATGAAGATTTTCTTTTCATAAAGTAAACATTCTGAAGATATGTGTGGCTATAAAATAGTTTCTCATTACTTTTAAGTGTGGAAGAGCATAATATATTAGCCACCAACTTCACCAGTGATTGCACATCCCATGTAAGCATGGAGAATATAGGAACAGGTGCATTTCTTGGCTTTGGAACAGGGTGAACTATTTAGAAGGAAGAAAACATAACAAAACACCTATCAGTGGCATGGACTTGTGGTAAAATAATCAGAAATAAATAATCCTTTTCAAAGAATATCTTTTTAGGATTTTTCCTCTCAGTTATCAGAAAAAAATATAGAGAGCATCTCATGTTTTTCTCCTTCTGCATGCTCTTTATCAGCTTGTTCCTTTCACACTTCCCCAGCCTTGCCTGGCGTGCCTATAACCCTTCCTGAACATTTTGACTGGAATACTTAGCCTACAGGCTGCTTATACCAAAAGTCTGTCAGAGTTTCTGAGAGTCACTATGTCTCCACATGCTCAGCAACATCAAAGGCAGACCACGTTCAGCATGCGGTCAGTTATTATCTTCAGTGGAACCTACACAAAATTGTTCTCGTCAGAATACAAATACTCAATATTATTTGTAACACGTATCACAAGACATTCAATGATTGTCAGCATTCAAGAGCTCCTTGAAGTAATGTTATAAATCTAAAAGTCTACCCCTGTAGGAGTATTGAAGAGACTTAAGGGCACTGTTGAGGCTGAAAGCTGTATGCACCAATATAAAGATCAGCGCCCGCAAAACCACACAACTCCGTGCTCAAAGCTCGGTCTTCAAGTAGTCAAGCGGCAGCACCCTTCATTCAGACAAAAAGCTCCTCCTCTCAAGGACTATTGCTCTCTGAGATTTAGCACCTTAGTGATACAACCTATGGGTCCTGCTTCCTATTTTATTTCCCAGACCTCAAAACCGGGGCAAAAGATTACGTCTTGCTGGAGATCACATTTATAGATTTCTCCATAGCTATATACCACCTAGCCTAAAGTTTTTACTGGTTATAATCTAAAAGACTAAATGAAATGAGTGCAGGAGATACCCAGAAGACATCAAGACAAAAGTAAACTGTGTGGACTCACTTTGAATGGAAATCAGAGAGAGATTTGCTACTGATTTCAAGGAGGCACAGGGTTATTGGAAAGGCTCTTAGCTTTTCCAAGGTTATGTCAGGGATGCAGCTGAAGCACACGTGGATGTATTGGAACTGACCTTAACTTAGTTAGTTATCTCGGTTTATCACTCAGTGTGGGTTAGTAACCTAACATGAGCCCTTCCAATACCACTACATATACATACTATGAGTACGTCTCACCTTTTTAATTTTTACAGTATAAACATTCTCTACATTATAAGAGTCATGAATTAGGCTGACAAAGACTCCAGTGCTCTTTCAACTTTAGAGAATTACAAACGATTTTGTGTGTTTTTGTGTATATAGGATATCATTTGGGCAATATAATGAATGCTTTTCCCTCCGGTTTTGGAAAACACATCCAGCCTCCAGGCTGAACCTGACAGGATTCTTGTCTAATGCAAAGGAAAACTGCTAGAGCAAATTTATTCAAATGTTAACATTTGACCATATGAACCTTTCAACTGAATATATGTCCAGAGTGCTAATATTGTGAATACACACAGGTAATTATCCTAAAACACACAGCTATTTAAATTGTGGGGTGCAGAACTCATACTTTGAGAAATGCATCTAGGAATTCTTCAATTTCCTCTTCTGCACAAACTCATTCCAGTTTGATAAAATGGATTAACTCATCTTAGTAAGGGATTTTTGAATCTTCAAGTGTTACAGATAGCTTGTGCAGAAAAAAAAATGAGGCTTCCTATCCCAGATTTCTTATGACTATCTGGGAGATAGCCAAAGGTCTTATTTTTAACTCTGTTAAAAATCTCTGAAAATATCTTGCTGCATTATTTGAAAATGCATATAATAATTACACACAGAATACCATATCCCCCTTCCTGAGAGTAAGGACCACAATAATGCATTATTTGATGCTTAGAGTGCTTATTCAGCATATTTTATAATTACAGAAACATTTTTCCTATTGATAAAGTTGGGATTTATGCAGATAGCTACCAATAGAATTAATAGAATTACCTACATAAATCCTTTTATTTGAATAGGACTCCACAATATAGACATTTAAAGTAATTTTTGGTTCAATTTGTTATTTACTATGTAAAGGATTTTTAAAAGGATATTTACTCAGCCAGGAGAATTAAATATGCTTTTTTTTTTTTTCATAAACCTGTCATTTAACTTCTATAAGCTCCCTTCCTTTTAACATTATTCCACAGGATGCTCAGGAAACACACTTGAGGAAAAAAAAAAAACGCTATTTAAGACCATGTTAGGAAAGCAACACAGTAGATCCCATCCCAGTTAGAAGGCCCGTTTTTCATCTTGGGTGATGCTCAGCTATCTGCTGTAGAGCTAAAGCTCTTGGAAGCCTGATTTTTCATCTGACAGTGGAAAACCATAAACAGCATTTCACCATAGCAGCTTTAAAAGGTGCTACACAGATCATGTCCTTTTGAAGTCACAGAAAGAATAGAAATATTCCTTTTTTTTCCTTTTGGCTGAAGCTGTTGATCCACGGCTTGGGGAAGTGAAAAGAAGTAGGCAGGGAGGAGGAGGAAACTCCGTGATCTGCCATTTTACACCTGTTCCTACTCCTTCTAATCCAAACAATTTAGAAGGTTTAAAGCTGCTGTCAATACGACAATAATAGCATCTATAAAATAAACTTTCATCTACCTCATATTTAATTGGCAATAATTTCAGATTTCAGATGCTATCTTTTTTTTTATCTGTGTGCAGAAATAACGCAAGTAACAGTGGGACCGATGTCTCATAGTGCACAATAAGTGCAGAGACCATATACTTTTTTTCTGAGAAATGTAGTAATTCATATAAACCTGTAGAGTTTTTAATTTAATCAAATGCCTAAAACACCCACTAAGTTCTAGTATCACTATATTTGAAATACTTCTGCCTTATATGAAATGCAAACATCAGAGACTCAATCCCTTTGAGCTTAACTTTGTCTGTCCCTCCCACTCCACCCCTTCTGATAGTCAGGGTTCTTCACACAAGGCCTGAGGAATAAAACCTTTTTTTTTTTTTTGTTCCCATGGTTCTTCAATCAAGCCCAAAGAGATATGTGTAGGAATTGTCATTTGGACAGTCTGCAGTGTTCTACCATTACTGCTTTCCCAAATAAATCATTTTATGCTAGTGCTTAAGGCCTAGGCCCTGCAATGCTATGCCCATTGGCAGCATTTTAATAGCTGGAAGGCACAGGACTGAATATAATCACAAAAAGTCCTATCCTGGTTTCTTGTTACTGATAAAATACTTTTACTCTGGAAGATTGGGAGAAATGTGATTTAGTATTGTCATCTCTTTCACGGACTACTTTCAAAACTCAGCTGTTCTTGGGCTCCAAAAAGATGTGATCCTACATTGACAATCGGAAAAGAAAGAAAGAAATAAAAAGTTAAGACGTTGCTCCCATCAGTCAATATCCAACTTCATGGAGAAAGGCTTTGTTAGCCCAGTAAATAAAGCACCTGCCTGATACACTCAAACCCTGTCTTTGGCGTAGCAGAGCACCCACTCCCACTGAGTGGCAGAGCATGAAAACACACAAAGAACCGAAAAACGCAGAGCAGGCAGCAAATGTATTACCAGGAAGTGAGGAATGCTTCTTTTGTGGTTCAGACTGCACCCGGCACAACTGAGGTATGATCTCCATTCACTAATTCCTTTCTTTTAATACTGTGGTTTGCATCCATCCTGTATTTTCTTTTACCTGCATCATGGCTCTGCCTGTACTTTTTTTGCATCACCATCTCCATCTTGGGATGTGTGTGAGTGTAGGGATACATTGCTGTGTATCAGAATGGAGAGAGCACTCAGTTAACCCGCCAAGTGTATTGCCACATTTTCCCCTTTAAAAATGCCAAAGAAATGCTTCCCCTTGCCCAATGGCCAATTAAAATAATCAAGGAATGTCTGCATCTTAATCGGTACACATAGATTGTGTATGATAGGCTATATTTTATATTAAATCGTTGTCTATCTTTCCTCACATCAGAGAGCACAAGATAAAATCTGTCTTTTTAGCACAGAACACCTCAAAAATGCCAAATGAGATATTACAGTGGTCGCAAGAATGTACTAGAAATTATGCAGTGAAGAAGGAAGATGGTACTTATCCCAAGAAACTTAAAAGGATATAAAATTTATTCCCAAGAAATGATTTGCTCAAAGATGCATCTGTCGAAACTTATGGAACCATAAAACCCCAAACTTGGTATTTCTGTAACTAATCACAAATAACTTCTTATCCAATTTGAAAGTCATATTCTAAAGACACAAAGCCCAAACCCACGTTTGAACCAAGTGCTGGAGCAGATAGAGTTGCACCGCATATATTCCTGAGTTGTTTTTATCATTAATGTTATGCAATGATAATTTAAGCTTGGGAAGAACGATGGCATGATATTGTCAAGTAGATATTTTAATTGTCTTTTGACAATTTGAAGTAAAACTTTTAATCAGAGAGTGGCACTTGCATGCCAAAATCACATATGCAGAAAAGTTAATATTTTTAATTAGCTAAATTCTACTCTTTTTTTTTCTTATTTCTATGAGCTATATTTTGATTATATTATTTCTAATATAGTCATTTTAAATTTCTACACTTTCAAAGCATATTTCTGAAAGAGAATGCATCTGAGTCACTCTGGAAAAAAAAAAGAAAAGTAAAAAAAAGGGCTTTGAGGCGTTCTCAACAGCAAAATATAGAAACAGCAGCTGTAGTCATTTGTGAGTCAGATCGACATGTTTAACTGGGGTTTGCTTGCTGCTGTTCCCTCCATCCCGGGGGGCTGCAGCTGTGGGAGCCAAATGGATGCTGCAAAGTTGATCATTAGCCAACCTCCCCCGGTAGCATTTAGCGCTCAGAGAAGGTCAGGAGAGGTGCACAACATCCCTGAGAGCACAGCTAGAGGTGCGCTGCAACGACCTGTGCCGGAGCGGCAACGCTGAGCAGGGCTCGCAATGAGGATGTACCTGATGTCCGTAACTACAGTGGCACAGAGAAAATAATGTTTTCCTGGCATTTCTCAAAGGTCATGTGGTGCTTCTTCAGCTGAAAACAACATGAAAGAAAGTAGTAATGATCAAAGAAAGAATAGGAGGCAGGGGAAGTCTGCCTTCACACAGTTTGTCCTTATCCCTTACAGAGACGCTCTGTATCGACTATCTATCTGGCTATTCTGTAAATACAAGAACTGTTACTGATTTGGCTGTTTATCCTAATCACAATGAAATACAGATAATGTAACAAATTACCTGGAGTGCAGTGCTTGTTTATAGACCAGGTTGCTGGCTACTATAAATAAGCTCTGCAGAGCTGGAGTCCATGTATTAAATTGGCAAGATCTGCTTTTCAAGGAAACCTCAAGGAAATTTTCACAGAGTTCCCAAGGATACGGTGTCAATGAATAAAATGAGATTAGTTTAGACCTTCTGAGAGCATATTTGGTTTAAAAAAACTAACTTCAGCCAATGAAATTTTGGATGTGTCTTTATTTAGTGTCTTGTACAGCATCCAATATGTTGCTCAGTCTTGGCATGAGTAAGTGTGCACATTGACGTTCTCTGTAGTATTCAGTCATTGGAAAAGAGTACTTCAAATGTTACTATTGCATGCCCTCAGAAGTCCATTTGTTCTTCATTGTATTAAATTTTCTTAGATTACATGCTTCTTTACTGGAAGTAAGAAGAACTAAGCAAGCATGCGATGCTACCTAGAATTTGGGTCCAGACACAGTATACAGGAGCACTGGACTAAGATTCAAAAGATCTGGGCAGGATTCCAAAACTAGATAAAAATATATTAATAACTGGGTAAAGCACTTTGCTTTCTTTAAGCTGTGTGATCCTAGAAATAAGATAGTATTTTCTTACTTCCCAGCAACATTACAAAGATAAAACCTGTTTGCAATGATGTGGTGTTCCAGAGAGGAGGGTCGAATGCAAGTTTCAGGGCTATGCTCCTGTAGCTGGCAATGGATAAATGACCATATGGAATGGAGGAGAGATTCATTTCATGATGAGGTACAGTATTTTAAAATCTTACTTTGAAGAAAGCAAGATTCTCTCGCAGGTAGATGCTATCTTTTGGATTTTTTTTTATGTCAAAAGAACCCTGGTCAGGGTGAGCAGAGGAGATGGTGATTTAAAATATCTATCTATTAGCATCCCCTCAGAGAAGCTAAGAAGGCGTATTTCCGGTGTGACCTGCTGGGTATCTACCATTTACATCCTTACACCCTAAGTGAGAGATTAAAAAGTTATCAAGTTCTCTTGTTTCTCTCTCCTTGGTCCTGTGCACAAACATGATATTTGCTTAGTCATATGTATTGGGAGCTGCAAAGTCTTATTTAAAAAACAGGACATCATATACTCTTATGTAAAAGAAAAGAGCATTTCTCAAAAAGTCTTTATGTTTTCTCATTATGCTGCTTCACTCCTTGCTAACATTTATTAAAACACAGGAGAGAAGATGATTTTTTTCTTTTTCTCCTTAGGTTTGTTTTCCACCGGTGCTCACAGACTGATTTTGTGAAATATATCAGAGATGGGAGGAAGAAAGAAATTTTTTGTGAAGCTGCTTTTAACACTTCATGGAAGATCAAGAACTTGACCAGTTCCTAGAATTAACTACTTTCTTGTTTTCTAGAACCTGTACCTTCATAAATCCTGGAGGGGGAAATTTTCCACTAAAGTCTAGTCTTTATCTGCAGCTTAAAAACACGGAACATTTTATGAGCGCTATGCTCACTGCAATTTAAAAGAGAATAATAATACATAAACAAAACTGGAAAGGCAAGAAGTAGTGCTTATTACACTGAAAAAGCCAATCATTCAATTATTTTCAAGCAAAATATCTATTGCATAACAAGGTCTTATCTTCCAAATGCAAAAACTAGAACTAATGCAGTGTTAAATTTCTGAAGTCAAAGATTCAAAAACCATATATCAAAAGCTAAGACTTGGCAGTATTAAGTCAGCCATACTGCATATTTTATAGCATACATTAGTGCCACAGACTAATATGTCAAGATTTAAGCTAGCAAGGGGAGAAAATAGAAAATTCTGCACCTGTGAAAAAAAAAAAAAAAAAAAAAAAAAAAAAAAGAAAAGAAAGAAAAAAAAACACCAAAAGAAAGAAAATGGCTATTGTGGTTTATATAAGCTCCAGTGTTATTGTGGACACAATGTTATTATGAGCACTCTCTGACTGTAACTTAACCACTGAAGTAGGTTTAGTCTCCTTCTGTGAGAATGCTGTCCTCAGGCCCTGGGATAATGTAGTTCCCCTGGCTCTCCCCTGAGATGATGACTGCAACCATGGCAAAGGTGTGGTTTTCTCATCGCCTCAAGCTCATCTCTGCCACTTCAAAGGGTGTCTGTAAATGTCTGCTGAAAGCAGTAATGAATCTAGTGCTCATAGACTCTCTCTGGTACCTGCATATGACACTACTAAAACTGGGGAAGAAAGAAAAAAAAAGTATATAACTGAACTTGCCTATCTGGTTTATGAGTTTCTGAGGGAAAAGATGCTTATTTGAGAATGAGAAGAAATCTTCCCTCGCGTCATCAGAAACTGATTAGCATAACAGTAACAAGTATCCCTAAAGTAGAAGGATATGGATGGGTACTGGGGAACATTTGCTGCTGAGTGCAAGATGATTCCTCTTTTCTTCCAAGTTTTCTTGTTGGCAATGTACAAAACAGTGAGATAATTATGTACACATCTGGATAGATAAGAGGAAGCTGAAAAGAGGAAGCAAAAGTCTTGTACATATTCAAAAGCCAAAGGCTTCTTTTATTCACTTAAGGCCAAGAGGTTGCTGACTCTGGCAGAACTCATCCACCCAGGTGTGGATGGTAGAACAGGAAAAAGGCAACATACAGGGAGAAGAATTGGGAAGTCATGACTTAAGCAGTGGAACTTATAGCTGGGGTCATCTGCACTTACTAGGAGGGAATGAAAATAAAAGGATCTCTCCGAGCATGTTACAGCAGTAACAGTCCAAACAACAACACTTAATGCAAGGACTGGATGACTTTGGATGTGCTGCCAGCACTGGTCTCCTGTGCTGGGCAGCAGGGCTTGAATCACCCCATCTGCCCTAGAAGCGCTGCTGGACTCCTCACAGCTCTGCCTCATGCTCAGCCCCAGATCCAGGATTGAGTATCCTCGTATTTTTGTCCTTTTTCTCTTAAACATTCTGGACATTTATTAATCAGTTCTCTGTCCTGGCATTTTTCTATAACTATTCTAAGGCAGTCAATACACCCAGCTCAGGTTCAGTATTCAACACTTTTCATCATTCAGTGAGAATTTGAGTCAGACCTGAGCAGCAGTGATTTGTATTGATCTGTCTTTCTAACTTTTACATTGTAGGTATTGAATTTCTAGACAGTTTTGCATTAAAAATAATCTCATGGAAATAACAGAATATGGATTATTTTGTTTGTTTCTATAGCCCTTTTTCCTAATGTCTCTCTCTGCTTTGCACCACAGGGTCAGTGTTGCACTGTGCCATTCCTAGTAGGACCTCCCTTGTCCTGCATGGGGACTTCACATCTTCCTCCTGCTTTCTCCAGTTTCAAGAAACCCAACCCCATTCCCCTGTCTTCATCTACTTACTCCTAATTCTGTCAGCTGTTCACATGTGATTATCCACGAGCTGGCATTTGCCTAGCACTGAGTAAGGCAAGAGCATTTGCACAGGCAGCCAGATGCTTTTAATTATTGCTGTTTACAAGGGAGACCAGAGCCACGGTAAGATGTTTGGAAGCCTCTAAATTACTAAATCCTGTCTATTGCTTCACCATAACCTCTTTCCTCTTTGTTTTTATCTGAGCGGCTGTATTTTCAGACCTTGCTGTGAATGCACAACACACAAGGTGTGCTTGGAAAGGGCAAATTTCACTATAGGGAATCTACAGCTACCTCAGTGTATTGCTGTGGACCCAAAGGCCTGAATCTCCATCACCTGTAGTGTCTTGTGACAGTTTCACTCTATACCAACCACTTTCTCTCTTTTGAGATTTATTCTTCTTTTTTTACTTTTCTAACACAAAAATTCTTCTCAGCAGATCATGAGATCTTCCAAAGGAAACGAAACTAAGTAAAATAAAGCAGAACAAAAGCTACAGAGCAAGACAGAATCCAGTAAAAGAAGCCTGCTTTCCACATTGTGATATTTCTAAATGCACATGATATACAAATGCAAATGTAAGAACTGCCTGTAGCATAGGACACAATAGGAAACAGTTTAAGTTTGCTATAGCTGAACACAAAGACAAGCTAGAGAAAGACAAAAATAGATTTTGTTTTTATTCTTCCTTAATCTGAAGGGCTGTCGAGTCAGTTATGTTGAAATATGAGAGAGAGAACTGACTTGGCTGCACACATGCAAGCACACTTTATGTCAAGTTGTGGTAATGTAAAATAGATTCTTAATTTAAAAGAGAGGGCTTACACCAACAGCACTCCAGAAGAAACCACTTTATCATGATCTCTGATCGATAAATTAAATTTATAACATTAAAAAAGGTCTGTCTGTGCTTTCAAATGAACAATATGCCATACATATATACAACTTTTTCTACCCGTCATGTGAAATAATGGTTATTTGCCAGCAGGATTGTTCCTAATTTATTTTTCTAATAATCTAGTCACTGAGTAGCTATAATGCTTATTGATTGTGATTCTTCCAGATCAATAGCATATCGTCAAAACAATCCTTCTGCTGTTCAATAAAACAAAAGAACAATTGATAAAGTAGTATTGACTGTATGGGAAGAGCACCGAGCACTCCTCAATATGCAATCGTTATGCAATGCTCATAAGAAAAGGAGGGCTGTAGCGTGCCTAGTTTTGGTCATATGAAAGACAGATGTTTATTTTAATGTAATATCTAAGCTTCTTTCTTAACCAGTTGACCCACAGCGGGTAATGGATAGGCTTTGAAGATCAGGAGCCTTCTAAAGATGGCAATCTCACTTCAACAACTAGGTAAAACCCCATATTTTGATGGTTGCTCTAAGGTCATAGTATACCAGTCCTAATGAACATTACCGGTAATATTTATTAACCTTTGTATGATACAGTATTTTATCTAGAATATCTGTTTTATTATATTTTATCTAAAATATGTCAGAAGCAAAAAGAAAATAGTTTGCTGTTCAGTTCCTATAACAGGATGATCATTTCATTTTCATATGTAGTTGTGGTAAAGTGTGATAACACCACATGGACTGGCAACAGTTCTCCCTCTCCACTGATGCACTATGAATTTCCTCATGAAGAAACACATGGTGCCTTAAGAAATATGTAGAATAATTGTGATTGTCCAACCCAATATTCTCTCCTTAGCTCTGGGTAGGTTTTCAACTTCAAACATGAGATTCCTGAGTTTTTCCTCTAAGAAACCTGAGATTAGGTTTAAAAGCATAAGAATTTTTCTAAATGGAATTATTTCCCTTTGTTGGTTCTGAATCCTTCTGGAGACTGTTTTGTCACATCTTTGAGCATTTCTTACAAAATGTGATTAAAAATGTAATTAAAGCACTGTTAATTAATAATTTTTCAGAAGATATTAATGCAATGGCTATCTGCCTGCTCAATCATGAATTTAGGAACAAGAATGTAAGCAAAATACCACATATTACAAATAGCTGTTAAAACTGCAAAAAGCAGACATTTGAAAGTTTCACTAAAAGTGGAAAGAGGCTGAAAGTGTTGCTATGAAGCAGGATACTTTAGATGGTTCAGTGAGTTCTGGGAAGCCTTTAGGCTTGCCATGAGTCTGTTTATTCACTGCATTGTTTTTTACTAGAACTGCAAAATTTCCATGAATTTAGTGTGTGTTTGGAACCCAAAAGAACAGGGCAAACAGATTTATAGTGCATCAATCATATATACAGAAAAATCAGTGTATCTGTCTGGCCTAATGTTCTGAACTAATCCTTTTATATAGGATACAAAGCAAACAAGTTTAAAAGGAATATACTTTTCTCAATACTGATTAGTGACAGGAATATATTTTAATCAGTGACAATTAACATTTCATTCTGAGATAGAATTGCTTGTTTGCAATTCTGAAAAATCAAAAAAAAATCAGGTTAGAAGGTTAGCAATAGAGTTCATGGCAATATTTAAAATTTTCTTTCTTTTTTTTAAGACCTAGAGTAATTGCAAAATTTATTCTCTAAGGTTTTGCTTTGTGAGAGATAGCAAATAAAGCAAACTCGCATGATGTCTGTCACCTATACAGGTGTTACTGCAAGCTAACAAAAGAACTAAAAAAAAAAAAGAAATACAGAGAACACGCACAAGCCTTACTCACTAAATAGTCATTTAACATCCCTTTTCACAGAGTCTGCCCCTTGGGCAAGAGTCTCTGTGATAAAGATAAGCTCACATTGTAAATGCTTACTTTATAGCCAACTCCAGTGAACTCTGCTAAAGGCAATGTTTGTAGTTAACACTACTGTGCAAATTTCTTGCCATTTTTGAGACAGCTAGTAAGACAACATTGGTGATGTTTCTTTCATAAAAATACTTATGCTCAATCTTGCTGATCTGTATTTTTCAAGACTACTAGAACTGGAGAGATTTTAATCTATGTAAAGAACACACTGTGAATGAAAAAGCAAAAAATAAGCAAACAAGAATCAACATGCAAAGTTAGTAATGGAAAGAGAATTTGATCTTGTTTTCTAGAAAAAAATAATAATTTTCTGAAAGACCTATGTTTTAGAGGGTTATGCATTTTATAATGAAATATAAAAGCATACTCTCTGCAGATAACATAATTTAGTATAAAACTCTCTATAGTTCACTTGCATTTTAGATCCATATTACTTGTTTTAGGGTCAGCTGAAATGTAATATAATGCCTTAAGCTCAGTCTAGCTTTGGATGCAATGAAAATTTCTTAAAAGTTAGATGCAGGAAGTGAAAGTCAATACCAGATTCAACCTGTTCTCCATTTTCTGCTTTTAAGATGTGAGAATGTGAATACAGATAAAATGGTATTGATTAATGTTGCCACCTATACAAACCAAAGATTTTATTACAAGGATGCCACTTAATTTATTGTCCAAGAAGAAAATAGGTCTAAGTAATGGGCAGGTTCAATCTTCGTGATAACTGCAGGTAGCCAAAAGTGACAAAATAACTCACTTGCTCTCACTCTTGTGGGATAGCCCAACTTGAAAAGAAATATGTTTCTCTGAGGTGTTCTCAGGGCTGAGGTGTTCTCCATGACATTGGCATGTTACAATTACTGCCATTTAAAGAACATCTTCTTTAAGTGATATTAGGTCAAGGTGCAGTACAATATTTGATCACTACTTTCCTACTAGCTTTGTGAAGCAAATTTTAAGTTTCCACTAGGCTGTTCTTGAGACATTTAAAATAAAGTATTTCTTAAAACTACATGGTCAAAATTCCGAAAGAATAATCTAAAACCTTCTGCCCAATCTGTGCTGTCCACATTTGCAGAGATGATCATGTTTTTGTACTTACTTGCAAGAGCAAACAGTTTAGGCATCTCTTAATCCAATTTTGACTTAGGAACGCACAGCTTGCTCTCAGAAATATGCTTGCATGTGTAATTAAAAGATATGGGGTAATGCTTACAGCTCCTGCCAAGGCATTCAATGGAGAGCACCCTGGAGAAGGAGATGAAAGCAGCTAGAGCAGGAGCCACACAAATCAGAATATGGGGCAGGCAACAGCAGGAGACAGGAGCAGATAAAAGGTTAATACAACATTTGGGAGAGCAAGGCAGGGGTTGTATCCCAGGCAGGGCTTAGAACAGGACTTGAGATTCACATGAAACAAACAGCTAAGTATGAATTATGGAGATACAGTTCTATCTTGGGACTTATGGCAACTTTATAAATCATGCCTGCTTTCCTCTCGTGGTTTATGATAGCACTGGAAACCATTGACGGAAATACAACCTCATAAGCCAGATACCTGCTATTTATTCCCTATCTTGTGTACATAACCAGCAAATTTTTGTTTACAACAAGAATGACTTACATCTACTCACATTTGAACTCAAGGACTCCCAGGAATGGCAAGTATACCAATCTGCAGTTTGCCAAGCCCACCAGAATACTTTGTGCAAGTATCAGAGGGTGGGAGGAGGAGAGCGGATCGAGGGAAAGAGGCAGTGTATTTCTATATGTATTTGCAGGGAAAGGAAGGTGGTCGGGTGGGGGTTTAGGTTAGGCATGTGAGAAGCAATGCAAATCCATTTCAAAGACTTGCAGTTACACAACTCCCATTAAAACCAGTGGGAGATGTTTGGCTAAATTCCATGCAGCACTTTGAAATTCGAGGGGAAAGTCTTTAGCCATTAAATGTGATGTAATTTAGTTTGAAAGCTTAATGAGAGAGGGAAAATAGCATTTGGGGGCAAGGCATTTGCATAGCCCACTTCTTCTGCAGGTGTCTAATTGGTAGTGATACAGGTTTCATTAGAATACGCAGCAGGTTGTGGAGCTATCTAAAATGCCACTGAAGATAAATGCATTTTGTTATCAGCAAATGTAACTGCTTGCACTGGGAACCAACAGGGGAATATACTGTGTGATACCCACCCCCCATCATTCATTTCATCCAGTTCTGTGGAAAAAATGGAATACAAAAAGAATTATTAACACCTCATACATCGGATACTAGTTTGAAAGCCACAAGTCTGGCAATCTAAAGTAGGGGTGGATAAAAGCAATCTATCACCTTTATTAGTGCTGTGTTTACTGTGCTCCTGGAAGCAGCAGAGGCAGGTGGTGCAATAGAAGCAGAGTCTGAAGTTAACGGACTTCTGCACTTTGAAGACGCAATGTGAGAAGGTAAAAAGGGCTTATACCAAATCCTGCATGCAGGAAATTAGTTCCTAGCTACGCTGTTCACTTGCAAGTATGTGGTATTTTTGCATGGATGATTTTAAGGATGCTGCCTGAGGAGAAAATGATCCTTAGCTGGGAGGGGATAAGCATCATGAGTCCCAGACCACAAGGAAAGAGTATCTTTGGACAAGCTCTGTCTCCCAAATCTTTGCTGAAATAGCCTGTGATTGTAAACACATATCTGTCAAACAAATGGAAGCAAACACAAGAATACTGCACTCTTAAAAACACAGATACCTGAAAAAGTAAGACTAAAGCAACCAGCTGATCAAAGCCAAAACGGAGACATAGGAAAGCACCTCCGTGAGTTAGAGTTACAGAGTTAGAATACCCACCTCCAATATTTACATAGAGGCGTACTCTACATAATGTTTACTCTAATGTTTAATACATTGCCTTGTATTTTATATCCATTTGGGATTTTTATTTCTTATAGACTTTTAAATAAGGAGCATTTCTATGTGGGGATTTTGTATAGTACTTGATAGGAAACTTGGTCCATGGTTAAGGCTCCTAGGCACTTTGCTTACACAGAAGGAGCATTAAGAAAGGCATGGCTATTAGAAGAAACTGAATTATTAGGACTTTTTTTCTAGGGGGGGAGGACAATAAAGAAATTAATTTTATTTTGTGTTTTTTTATCCTTAAAACAGTAAGAACTTTGTAGATTAATGTCACAATTCCAAAACAATTCTTTCTGCGTATTGCATGTGATGATTGGTAAGCATCTCCATTTGTCAAAATCTGATTTATTCTAAGTAGCATAAAAGCTTACTTACATTGCCAGTAATATAGTATATTGAAAGACAGGAGTATGTGGGGGGGGTAATTTTCTTCTTCTTTTTTTTTCCTTTGTCTTTTTGTTCTTTATTTTTTTTAGAAGTGCCCAGACTGTTATAATGGAGAACAGACAGGCGCCTCACTGACTGCTTCAACGAACGCCTCAGCACAGAGATGGAGAACCTGACAGATCTGTTGTGTCCATGCACGCTCTCAATAACGAGGGCAGCTCACATCTCTCCTGGGCTTCCAGGCTGCCAAGCAGTGAAAAACCACCAAAGCTAAACGTGCCATCCACTTTGAGTTCCCACCAGTCCAAAGATTAAATGAGAGGTTTTTTGTTGACTACTACTAACATTTCTGCTGGCTTTTCATACTTCATACTAACCACTTGCCTGCTGAGACTTGCTACAGATGCAGCACGACATCATCTGTCTTTGGAGAACTGTTATTTTCAGTTACAGCCTGTATTTCACGTAAACTGTGTGTGTTTCCTGAATCCTATATCTTGCCTATTAATTAGCTGAGAAATACAAAAAAGCTCTGCACTTAACTATGTATTACAGAGAGTACTTTAGCCTAGTTTTCCAAGAGGGAAAAACAAACAAACAAACAAACAAAAGAAAAAACTTCCAGCATCTTACCGCCTTGTCTGTTCTTCTACCCTCTTTCTGTCTAACTCCTTCCTTCTTCCATCTAATTTTTGAGCCCTCTGGCAGATTTTAATCAAATCTGACAAATGCATGTAGATATTATACTCCTGCAAGATTGATGAAAAGAGAAACCAAGGAAGAAGAGGAACAGTCTCTTACTGTGTCCATAGAGGAAAAAGCTAAAATGTGCCTACAGAGATTTTCTGCCAGCACAGCTACCTGGTTGAGGTGACCACAAATGTAGCCTGTGATGAGGCAGAGCTGGCATTTCATATCTAGCCAGGCAGATAAGGAAGGTGAGAGCATGTAAACATTTGCTAAGTGCTTTTAGGTGTCTTTAACACCTGGGAAAACTCAAGTGTTTGATATCAGAGATGAGAGATGAGAGGAGGGATGATTTGGGGAAGACCTGAGGGCACGTCATAAAGGCCACTGAAAAGGGAAAATAAGTGACAAAATGGGTGAGTGAAAAGATGGTAGCTATTGAGGATACAAAACCATGGAAAATAGGGTCTTGTGAAGTACACAGCCCATGGAACAGTTTGTTCTGTCTTTGCTATTTGTATTCCACCCCTTTTGGGATGTATACTTTGCACACTTCTGATCTGATGTCTAAGAAACTTTCTAAGTAATGGAAACTAAAAATGTGTTTTTCCATAGTAGTGTTTAGAATTGTTCAACATGCAAGTGATGTTCAACTGTCCCAGTAGCTTTTCCTACATGCAATAAAGCCTTGCTTATTCCAGTCTCCTTTTTGATTACCAGTATAAATACAAAACTTTCCTGACCTCATAGAGCCCTGCCTTTATGAATAGATTTTGCTTGCCCAAGCACTGCAACAAAATATTTAAAAAGCATGTATTTATCCTGCTTTAAAAACTATAGAGAACAACCTTTCTGATGAATTTAGTCATTTTGTAAATCATCCCTGAGCAGTCTGTTAGATCTTTGTATTTGTTTATTTGTAATAGTTTATATGTACAATTTTTAACCTCCTATGGAGTTTATTCATAGCAGGTCACTATGATTATTTCCTATTATTTGCTCTGTGTGCCATTTGATTAATCACCAAAATCGGAGGATATTATTTCTGCTCCAAGAATGGATGACCTATGTCTAAACAGGAAAAAATGCTTTGCTTATTAATGAGTAATACATGAATATCTACTGTTTTTGATGACTCTTGTGATAATGGTAAGAGAAGGGCTTTAGTAAAGGGTCATGCTGCCTTCTGCTAGGTGTGAATATGCTACCAATCTTTTTTTTTTTTGCCTAATGTTCATGATTCTTTCCCTTTTCTTGAATATTCTTGTGAATAAATTATGCTTTGTACAAATGTTTGTGAATAAAATCACTGTGAGCATGGCTGAAAAAAATCAGTAGATATAGTCATAGGAATATTGATAACTATCTTATTGACTTAATCTACATCCAGTTTAAATGGAATGGGAGTTTAATTCTGTTGGCTATTATTTTAGATAACTCAAGTTTCCAAAACTAGGAATTAGCCAGAATTCCTACACAATTCATGAAAAAAACCTGTTTTTTTTCATAGTCTAAATTGCACAAGAAGTTAGGCCTACATTGTTCATAGGCTAAATGTGTGAATATCTTATAGTACACTGTGTATATGAGAAATGTGTGGTATATATGATACAAATTTTCACAAATCAGGTATTTCTAGTCTTACTGTAAATATAGAGCATGAGATAAGTAAGGGCTTCAAAGGGATTTCTTTTCAAAATTTGCCCATATTAAATTCTAATATAACACTATGCAACAGAGTATACACAATGAAACAGCTTAGGAAAAAATAATAAGTAAACTCATCATAAAATAAATGCTCTCTGAGACTCAAGGAGCAATTCTTCTTGGAAGAAAAGCAATAAACAAAGTAAAATGCTTTAAAATGCATAATTATCATGTATTAAGTTAAAAAAAATGGATAGAAATATCCATGCTCTTCAAAATGTCAAGTTGAACACCTTGCTGTGAGTCAGACTGCTTAATGTATGGGTGGCTTTCAGTTCTAAAATTCTAATGCATAAAGGACAGCATGAAAGGATCTTATAACTTTATGAAGATAACCAAAAACCTGTAACACTTCATTAAAAATAAATCATCTACTAACATTTCTGAAGAAATCCATTTTTGAAGTCTGATACTTTTATCAAACAAACAGAACTTAAAATGTCACATGCCAGAGCCCACTGCTCAAGGTCTCAGTTAAAGATAAAGAATCATGTGTCTATGCTCAAGAAATATCAAAGCAATCCTGTTTGTTTCTTAATAAATAAGCAAATCTCACTAATCTGCAGAATATTTTAAAAGTTTTTTTCCCTGTTCCTTTTCCTGATGCTCCTAAAGTTGTGGTAAAATCTGGCAACAAAAACTTTCTTTGATCCAAATTCTTGCCTTAGCTTTGTGTTTATTTCTCTGTATAGTTGTCTGAAAAAGACACTATTTTATTCACTGTGGGCAACATCTAACTGACCTTGTTGGCCCTGCTGTTAGGTGTAGTTGTGACACTATTAATTGTGCTGAGTGATGACTCACCTCATGAAAAGCATCCCTGAGGACAGTAGAAGCAATTAGAATGGGACTCTACAAGCAACTGTATAAAACACACTCAAACTTTTGTGCTTCCTGATTCTAAATACAGAGCTGATGATGGAAGTGCTGTGAAGCCCAAGTCTGTTCTCACATTTGTTTTTTCCAAGAATAGTTAGATAAAAGTAATCAATTTAATACAATGACCTTGCTTCCAAGACCTAGGTTACTGGAGCTGATTTCGTTTGCATATGTAAATGTAATTATTTTCTGTCTGAATGCAGATGGCTGCAGACCAGACCTCAATATGCAGAGTGAACACTGATTCAGGGATTTAGGTAAGATTTAGAAAATACCCATATATTCTAATTTGTCATACACATCCATGGAAAAATCCTCCTAAAACTATGGATATAATCAAGATTTCTTCTGTGGAGTTTCGTTATCACTTTTTTCAACAGCCCCCAGAATGTAAGGGGAATTAGCAGATACTGAATGCCGGCAGGATTTCAGGAAGTCACAGAGTGTTGAGCTCTTTGGAGAAAAGGCTCAAGATTACAACAAATTCAGATTTTAAAGTTACAGGAGAGTGTTTAGATGACCATTTCCGCCCCCTCCCCACCCCAGCCATGAACAACAGGGCAGAGAAATCCGGATAGTTTCCTCAAGCACAGAGACACCAACCAGTCCGCTATAGAATTTAAAGTAAGAACATACAGATGCGGCTTAGCTACTTCAAATGATGAGACTCCCCCACATCTTTAGGGAAGGTTAATTACTTCTTCTTTTTTTTTTTTTTTTTTTAAATGAGCTCTCTAAATGTATCTGCCTAGAATTTTCTCATTAGATTTTACTGTAACTGTTTTTTTGTTGTTATTTTGTTTTCGGTTTGGGTTTTTTGTTCTGCTAGATTAAAGAAATACCTTTTAGTAGACTTTCCTTCTCCATGGCAGTTCTGTGGTCCGTATCCAGACTGTTTTTATTTTCTGTGGCCAAGTTGAATTGATTCCTATATTTCTTGCTATGGTTTGTTAGTCACTCTTTCCTCACTCCTCTCCTGTTCATTATCCTTTTAACACTGTGGACAGCAAGGCTGCATTTTGGGAGCCTAACAGCAGTTTACAAATGCAGTATACTAAATTCGTAGGTCATGTTTATCCTCTGAGCTACAGTATCTAACTGAGATGCTCCCTTAGGTCCTGGGTCTCCAAATTCTTTGCAGCATCAGTGTAACCCAAGAGAGTCTCTCCCATCTCCTAGATGTGCGACCTTGCTCTTGGTACTGCTTACATTTGTCAAATGAACCTGCTTCACCAACCAAGCCAGATTAATCCATAAGGACTTGACCCCATCATTATTTATCAGCAGAGCTAGCCAAAAACTTTTTTTTTGTTCAGTTGCTGGGGATTTTATTTGTTTGCTTATAATTTAGTTTTGATCCTAATCAGATCCCAACCCGTGTCCAAATTAGACAGTGAACTGGCAGGTCTGCTCCAGGGCACTGACCCTACCAATGACCCCTTGTGGTTTTTAAACAAAACTGACACTCCTGTCATACCACCGGTTGCAGTAGAGCTGTCAGGAACATCATTTTCCTGAGCGGCCACATATTGCTGTCCTTATAGCCATGAAGCAAAAATAGACACGGCTACTTTATTAATGGGGGTAAACACAGTTAATTTTTTTTTTTTTTGGTGAAAACAGAAAATCCCAAAGTCAAAATTTGTCACAACATACCAGCATGGAAAATTGGAAGCAGTGTCCAAACCCAAAGAGAAGCAACCTTGCACTAATGCTTGCCCCCCGCTTCTCTATCCTCTGTGTCCTGTAGCAAGCCCAGACTTCACTGCCCGCACACCCCAGGGAGCACAGGGCACTAGCAGCATCCAGGTAGCCTTGCTAGGACTGCAGCTAGAAACCAAACACTGACCTTGAGAGGTCATTAAGAAAGAACCTTGGGGGACAGGCTGTTCCAGCCACTCGTACCAGTGGTAGGGAAGAGCTGGTTGTGCTTGGGCTGTGTGATGGAAGAGGGAGGAGAACTGGTCACATCACGACGGCTGTTGGACCACAAGGGGACAGCGGCTTATCCAGAGCCTCTCCGGGAAGGCAATCTCTTCCCAACTGCTCACATGGAAAATTAAACCTCCCCAATCACGAGATACTTCTACGCACAGATGGGCAGGCATGCACCATAAGGTGCTTTGATTTGCCCTGTGGTTTGCAAGCCTTTACAGCTCCAGTTTTCTAGGGTTTCTATGCGGCCAGTCTGTGCATAGTACAATATGCCAAGAGCATTATGCATTAACTATGACTTATGGTCATGCATATAGACTTTTTTCTCTGTTTTATAAATTAGCGATTTCAAATAAAGAATTTCAGATGTTATTTTTGGTGCAAAAATAGTGATATGGCTGATGGGTATAAATACTGTATATTAAACTCTGATTTTTTTTCTTAGAACAATAGCTTAAAGTAAAGCACATAAAAGCAATCCAGCTCCAACTGTTACTGGTAGGAAAATACTTTCTCAGACTTTTCTGCTAGAATGTGCATGTAGGGTAGCAGATGGGTGATTGGTTTCACCTGGACCAAACTGTATTCCTATCTTTCTGGAAATATTATCTCTTTCCAGAGCTAGAAATAAAATTAGACGTTTAAAAAGAGAGTTAAGAAATTTTTAAAATGTATATGCATACTCTACATGCACTTATTTGTATATTTTTGACTGTATTTAGCATGTGCAACTACACAGTGTTTTAAAAATGATATTGCAAATTACATGGTTCATAAGAGCACCACAAAAATTGTCTGAGGAGGGTTTGGCTCTATAGTTGTCTTTTTTTTTTTTTCTATCTAGCAGCTGACAGAAGCTTGTTAACTTAAAAGGAGATGCTGCATCTCACTGAATCCAGCTGTATAAATATTTTAACAACATCATAGATGTTTTCCCTAGTGCTGCAGCACACGGTGGTTTTAGCTTCTAAGCACATAAGTATAATTCTTATTTGAGCTGGGAGGAGAGGAGGAGAAGGAGAGAGCAAGAGATAGCGAATGTGTCTGGTGGGGAATGGCGGGTAGGTGAGGTTCAGGCAGATAAGAAAGCAAATGATTCTTTAACAAGTGACCAGCTTGGTGCTTCGGCTCATTTTGAATTCCTTTGTTTAAGTCCCTCTGGGGTGCTCTTTGGGATTTGATGCTAAGGAGCATTATCAAAGCCTATTATTATTATTAGTGTCTGCAAGCATACCTCATCCAGAGTCATTTGTGCAATTGATGTCAATTCCTGTTGGAGAGAAGTTTGGCAAGGCAGAAAAATTTCCTTCCCAAGTAAGAAATTGCCACTAGGTGCACTTAATTTCCAACATGGTATTTAATCCGTCCTTCATGTGCAATTTAGAGTGTGTTTTGGATACAAAGAAAGTGGAAACTTATTAAGATATTATCTACTTATGTGTAAGCAGCGCTGTAGAAGGCATGCTGCTTCAGCACCCTGCACGAGGAAAACGCTCATTCTGGATATTTTTATAGCTAGATTTAAAGGGCTGCTTACAGAACAGGGCAGAAAGAGTTTTTATGTGATAAGTGTGGCACTGTTTAGAGGCAAATCCTTGCATCTGTCTTTGTATAAGTTTTGTCTTCAAATACATCTTTTCCAGGAAAGGTAATTGTATGAGCACTGTACGGCAATTCCTCTTCTCTTTTGGGCAAGGCAGAGGCTTTTGGAACTGTACACAAGCTCCACATATAGACTCACATATGCATACATATATGCCACACATTATCACATAACAGGATTCTTTGGCTGTGGTCCCTGCATATACAAATGCAGGCTTTTACTGAGTGCAACCTCTCTGATTTTCACTTCACTTTGCCATGTATAAACCTACACAAAACTGTAAAAGCCCTGTTTTTTTTTTTTTTTTTTTTTTTGTTTTTTTTCTAAAATTCTCAAAGTATTTAAGGTCACTCTGTTGTATCAAAACCTCTCAGGAATGAAAACCCAGTTTGACTGATATTATATTACACTTTGTCAGTAAAACCCTGATATTTAAGAACCGAACAACTCTTAAACATTAATAAAATACACTATTCTCCTACTTTAATCCAAGGAAAGTTAAAGTTCTTGATGCAATATGGCAACATTTGTCTCTTAATACCATATGACTTGTGATAAATTATTGACTACTTTTTTCTCTAAATAATGTATCCTCATCAGTTCAGAAAATTCAGTAAAACATGGCAGAACTCTGCCACTAGTATGAATCCTGTGTATATATGGTCATGCACACTCACGAAACAGCACTGCTAGCCTTAAATTAAACGTTTCTGAAGCAATTAATATATTCCTATCTCAAAACACATTAAGCTGCAAGAGATTGAATCAATGCTATGCAATGGCTCTTCTCAAAACCAAGACTGAGCACTCCATGACTAAAGCCTGTGCCAGTTCAGGTCATGAACCAGCAGTCTGAGGGTACCACTAAATTTGACTCTACCAATAGCTTTCATTGCACAAACGAACCTCATTTGGGACCTCCATGCACAAGTTGTGGTGTTGGGGCTGGAAGTCGTGTTTCACAGCAGGCCTGGGCACCTGCTGTGGTCTGAGCCGTGCTGTCCACCCATGCTCAGTCCCCTCTCCTGCTGCCTTGACTTACTGACAGCTCTATCTGCATGGACCCCTGGGCCTGCTGTGTTTCCAGGGTGGACCTTGGACTCATGTTATTGAAAGCCTCTTCCTCAGTCCAATCTCCAACTCTGTGTCCCACTGTTCCCTGGATCACCTTGGACATAACTCCTTATGTTCCCTTGCCTAGGACTGTCAATAAACCCCACGACCATCACCAAGCAGACCCTGCACAGGTGATGTGAGGCTGCGCCCTGGTCCTTGAGGGCGCTGCCTGTGCTGAGGTCACCCACACCCCCAGCTCATGCCCCCACATCATAGCACAGTCTTGCTTCTGCTGCTTCCTAACATGGTCAGGACCAAACGACAGTCAAGCCAGGTACAGCTCATCTGGAAGAAAGTGAAGCGCTGGCAGGTGATGTGCTTTCCTAATCCTGACATGCTTGCATGAATGCAAGTCTTGAAACTATGGGACCTCTGCTTGTCTGCATTTGATAGGAATATATAAGACTAAACTACAGAAGTTTTATACAACAAAACCTTTTTTCAGGGATTACCTAGCATTACAGCTGTTGACAACATGTAGACTTTTCCAGCTGCCTTCTACAACATGTCTTTCCATCCTTGCTTTCTTTTTACTCTTAAAAAATATGATCCACACTGAAATTTCTCAACTAATTTGCTGGGACTAGATATACGAATACATAGCTAATTTAAGGAGATACTCTTCACTATCACCATTTTTTTTTTTTTTACTTTAAGAACCAGTACCATTCTTCAGCTATGCTGCTCAAAACACTATCCCTTTTCTTGCCTCCTGTGTTACTGCTGCTAATGAGGAATTGCTTCCAACCTATGACAGTTTTCTGTGTTTTTAATGCCTCCTACACATGTGATGGTGTCATTGAGGTGATGCTGATGGGGCTAAGCCTATACCACCTTTCACTGCTGCTTTAGCTAACCTTACCTACACCAAATAGGATTCCACACAGTTTCAGACCCTTTGCTTTTAAAGGATTCCAGCTACATTATCTTATCACTGTACTTTCTGCGATTCCTCTGGTAAGTGTCGTGCAATTTTGTTCACGATGAGATCTTGGTCAGCATTCCCTTCCTTGGTGTATATCCTGGGCAGCATATCCTACACTGCCTTCAGAACACCTGATATATCCACCTAACTTTTTGATTTGCGAAGAGAAAACATATTTGTCCTTGAGGGACATTTTTGTCCTTGAACTGTAAACATAATCACTGGACTAGACAGTGACAGCCTCCACATGTTGTGAGAAACTGTTTTGGAGCAGTAGGTTTCTCACTCTTCCGAGGACGGTGTGCAAGTTTCAGCATGCTCAGTATTACCTTTTCTTTGCAGTTTCTGTTTGCTTCTTCCCAAGTTTCACCAAAGCCAGCAAAGTGGTGCGCTCTGTATGGGCTGGGCTTTAGGTTCTACGTCAGACTTTTTCTTGCTATCATAACGGCTATTTCCTAGCTATAAGCCTCTATGATCTGTAAACTGTATGGATACCTGATAACTCCTGTCTTTCAATTTCAGAATATTTTGGTGCTGCAGTGAAATTAAATATATGGATTGCTCTCTCCAGCTTCCTTGCTCTCTCCAGCTTCCTAGCATTTGGTGCCACTGCTGTGTGCAAGCATCTATAAATCTCCATTTTATTTTTCAGGACTTTCTTATCAATTTCCTGTACTTGCCCAGTGGCCTCAGAATGTTTTCTTTTTCCAAATCATTAGCACTTGGTTCTAGTTCTCCAATATCATATTTCTGATTTCCACTGTTGTTGGGCTTATATTGCAGCTGGCTCCACAAACCAGCTGGAATCAAAATTTTCACTGATCTAATAGCAGAGCTGCAAAATAAGGCAGTAGAATGGATGTCAGCTTTTGTAACAGATGTGATGTTTTGGAAGCACAGAATACTCAATGAATATTATATTGACATATGACAGATGCCATAGGCATATGAAATATTCAAAAACTATTGCATCAGTGTGCTACAAGTGTTATGTGTGTTTTTGTGTATATATATGTGTGTGTTTCAGCAGATGAGTGTTCTCTTTCTAGGGAAATAATTTATCCACAGCTCTGATATAGATAAATAGCTGTAGATAAATAGAATACTCATGCTCCAGGAAAAATAATACATATTGTTTTGGTAGGGTAGGGAACATCACCCTGGAACAAAGAAATCACAAACTAAAGTGTGCCAGTTCCCCCAGGCAATATACGCAGTTGAAGGGAAGCAAGGCATGACCGTAAGCCACTTATTGCTCTGTGATCTATTTCCTTGGTTCTTTTATTCTGAACAAATTGCACGGTGCTATACGAGCCTGGCAGTCACTGGGGACCTCTGACACTGTCCCTGAGAAAGAGCACAACTGCTGATGCCAAACTAACCTGGGCCTCCTGGGATAGTGTGAATGCCAGAAGCCTTGAAAGGACGGTGTGAGTTAGTACTGTAACTCTTCCCATTGTTGCTACTGCCGAGGCAGTGGGTATTTTCCAGTTGTGCTGAACTTAATATTACCCACACTAGTTCCTGAAGCCCAGCAACATGTTCTTGTTGTGCAGCAGGGATTGCCATCTTTTAATTTTGCCCTGGATAGATGAGTTACCCTTTGTTGTGGAATTGCATCTGTATAGTTAGATTAATTTATTTCAAAAAACTCTCTCGGATATTGGAGTAACAAATCTCCAAAATTATTTTGGTCTGGGGCCCATATCAAAAGCAACCTTTGCCTTCTTTCAAAATGACTGCTTTTGTTTATCCTTACTAAGAAAGGAAAGTGAAGAAGTAACATGAAAAAGTTGAAATGACTATAATGTGTCAATCCAAAAATGCAGCTTGCCTTCTTTCCTATCTATCAGTAGCCAGAAGCAGATGCCCAAGGAGGCAGGTAAGAATGGGCAAATACGTGGTCGTATTTCTTCAAATGCTTTTGTAGCACAGTTTATCAAATGTGAAATTTGATAAAGATTCAGCAGTCCTTATATAATTTCTTTTCCTTGATAACAGAACAGTAACAGGCTTTTCATACTAAAGGTAATGAAAATTGGGAAAAATTTCCTAGGTGCTGTAAAAACATCCCTGAAAAGCTTTAAAAAATGGTTTGATGAAGATCTGTCAGGAATTACTTAAGTACAGCCTTCTGAGCTGTAAGGAAAATGACTTGCTGAGATTTATTTCTAGTTTGAGCATACAATAAAAATTATAAAAATAATAAAAAGGTATAATTCTAGCCCTTGTTGTGGACTTTGTTTTACACACAAATCTGAACTAATTGTCTCTAGGAAAAAGAGACATAATGAATTTACGCTTTATCTATTTTAGGATGGCATGAATTGTTTCTGGAGAGAAGTTATGTTTCTCTCATTCTAGAGGGAATAAAGAGTGATATAGTCTTAGACAGGCACCTAAGTCAGATACGGATCATTTTCTCCCTAAAAGACAGGTGAGATTTAGCCTGTTGTCTCCTGTCTGACAAACAGTGCTCTAGTGTTTGCCAGCCAGTTGACATTTAGAATGTTATTTTCAACCACAGGATCTCAGTGACTTCCCAACCTTTCTTCTAAAAGGGATAGTAATAGATTTATTCTTAATTTTCTCATTTCTATCCCCCCCACCCTCAAACTGGTTACAAGAATAGATTTAATTCCTGTAAATACCACTTTCTTGTTTATATAATGTTGGTTTGTTTTCCTGGAAATAAGGATTACAGCTAGTCTGAGTCTTTCCATGCTTCCTGTCCCTCTATTCCAATATGTTACTTTCTTTACCTATTAATCACCCTCTCTTCCTTGCTGTGGGGACTAGTAGACAGACAGCTTCTACTTTACTTCTTGCATTGGGCACTAGCTAATGACACTAGATGACTCATACTATACTGTTGCTTTATTTATGAGAACTATTTACAAAAGTGGTAGAAATACAGGAAGAATTCTAGACCTGTGCACAGTCCACACAGACTGGTGTCCTGGCACTTCCTCTAACCCTCTTCCTTTCTTGAAACCAGTGGTTTTCACCAAAATTTCATGCATTCTGTCAGTGTCTCAAGCCAGCAAGACACCTGTGCATATGAGTGGAAGGCAGACCTACATGTTGGGAATAATATAGATGGGAAATATTACAACCGTTTCTGAAACATTTGTGTGGAAGTTCATAAAACTAAATTGATGTCAAGGGGAGACTGATTAAGGAACCATAACTGAATCATACAGAAAAGTGCCTAGGAACAAAGAATTCACCTGAGTCTTGTCCTCTCAAGATTTGTAAACTAACCTTTTGACTAAGGAGTTGTTAGTGTTTTATCCTTTCACGTTACTTATTCTTTGTGTTCTCTTTTCAGCCTCATAAAATTTGCATATATGGCTGCAACATGCCCCAGCTTTGTTGTTCCCATTTTTCCCTTCCATGTCCTACCGCATAAGAAAATTTTCTGTGCAAGACGGAGGGTAAGAATCAGGATTTGAAACCCTGATGTCTGATGTAGAGACCTATAACTAACTCAGATCTTACATATACTGAGAAAGTGCTTTAATTATTACATTGTTTATAAGAGATAAAGGCCATCATCATTATCTTTTCTAGCAGACAAGTTTTTAAAGTGAATGTCTATTGAGCATTTACCTAAATTCTGTACTCTTCAGCTTGAACTGAGATGCTTAATACGCAGCCTCTATTTAGACACCTACCTTCTCACATAATTTATTTTTACATATTAAAATGCTATTTTTAAAAAGATTTTTCTCACTTTGGTTAAAAGAAAACAATCTTTTGGTATACCAAAATTATAAAAAGTATTTCAGGCTTTTTCTATTGTTCCTTTAATTTTTACTTTTAAAAACTAAGGCTATAATAGAAAAAAAGGAAAAATGCCACTGAAAATATAAAGCTAGCCATTCTAAAATGTCCAGACTTGTTCACGTAACTGTAACTGACTAGTTCATGTAACTTAATGTAACATGTAATTTAGTAAAAGAAACCAATATGTGAAAAATATTGCTTGGAAATTCTGTCTCCTACTAAAAGAAGTATGGAGCTAAAGGGACTTAGTTTCATTTACCATTTGTTCAAGTGAACTTCATATTTCTGTAAGCAATTTTCTATTTATTTAAGTATTAACGTATATTCAACAACAGAGATGATAAGGAAGAAAAATTGGATTAAGCAAAATATTGGTCTTCCAAGTACTTTCCCTCCACCCTTTTTTTTTTAATAGTAAAATATATCATGCCCATGCTTTCTTTCCTATCTGTAGGGGTTTGCTGCATATGCAGAATTGTTACTGTAGTAATTGTAGACTAAAAGACACAAAGAGCAAACCTGTCGGTCCCTCTCAAATGCCTCCTCACCAGAGGCTCTCCTAATTTACACCTGAGTGTCTATTTGAGGTATCTCCATTGATCACAATTATATACCAACATAATGGACTTAATCCCTTGGGTCTGTAGCCTAAAAACGCTTGTTCTTAATTTTACACACAGGACTGTCTCATGAAGGTGAATGGGGCTGTTCCTGTTTGCTACATTAAGCACATAACTCCTTACAGAATTGGGTGCCTAGTCAGCAGGTCTCAGATAAAATGTCTTTTTAGGTCCAGCAGACCATCTTAAAGCAGAAATCAACTGGTGAATGCCAAAATTACTTGTTTCCTTATCTGATGACCAGTTCAATCCTGACTCCAGTCCATTGCTTTGAGGAGTACCTGCATTCCATCATAGCCCCAGTGTACAAGATGGTAGTACACAGAAATTGCTCTGTGAATTGTTTCAGAATTTTCTTGGGCTTCATATGATAGAGTTTATGCATCTCAGTAAAAGTGCATTTTCATTTTTATCCTCTGGGCAAATGAAGAGTTCCTTCCTAGCTAACTGGGAAAATAATGCAAAAAGTCTTTAAAGAACACATGCTGATAGATCAGTTGCACTATAATTTCCTATGACTTTTTATGCTTAGCACAGGCAAGCATTTTTTGCCTCTTCATTTCTACCTTTTTTTCCTTTCAGTTATTGGATTCCAGAAAGAAGAGCCAGACATTAATACCCCAGCTGGAACATCCAAGACTCAATATTATTGAGTTTTCTTATTAAAAGTGGCATTTTCATTAAAATCTTTTTCTTCCCCATGAAAAATCATAATGCTGTATTATCTGTTCTGATACAAGCCTGTTGCAGCAAGTACCTGGGAGCTAATAACAGTTTAGGAAAACAATTAAATATGATGGCTGGCCAAAGGCAATTTAAACATTTGTTTCCTTTTTGGCGGGTTATATTTTTAGCAACAAGTTCTGCACCTGAAATATCAATGCATTGCTTTCATAGAGACATAAAGAAAAGACTGTTTTGCATAATCCCATCTACAAGGGTGGGTGAGTCTGTCAAGAATGATAGGAGATAGATGCTTGTGTAAAATTCAATGCACTGTCATGTGGGTGTAAAAAAACACTTCAGCAGTAATATACATGGAATAATCAGAGTAAAGAGAATGACAAACTTTAAATTTAGGTTATGATTTGGTGTAGAATTAGAGATACCGTTTCCCCCCAGATTCTTTGCCCGTTTGAAAACCGTGTGCTCTGTACAGATACAAGTCACGATTAAGATGTTTGCTGCTGAAATATGTTTTTAGCATAATGGTTTTACTTCCCTTGTATACAGTTGCCCTGGTCCCATTCATTTCTCCATTTCATAAGGAGGCCCGTACCTGGCTGTTCCTGAGGGATCCCTCACTGGGGAAGGAAACACTCTCTGATACGGGAGCTTGGAAATATTTCCACCGCCCTATGTTGTGTGATGGTGAATGATCAGACAAGGGGTAAGGGGTACAAATTGAAACACAGGAAGCACCATCTGCATGGGAGGAAGAACTTCTTTGCTGTGAGAGTGAGAGAGCCCTGGAACACGCTGCCTAGAGAGGTTGTGGAGTCTCCTTCTCTGGAGATCTTCCAAACCCGCCTGGATGTGGCCTTGTGCCATGCATTCTAGGTGTCCCTGCTTGCGTAGCAGGGTTGGACTAGATGATCTCTAGAGGTCCCTTCCAGCCTCGACCATTCTGTGATTATGTGATGTTATTAGCCACTCTATTTTCTTCATAGATTGCCTTTGGATCATAGAATATATGCTTAAAAAAGAGCTATGGAGTCCTCTGCTGCAAGGACTCATCCACCTCATTTATCCAAGAACTGAACACATAATGTGCATTGATTTCTGTGCAATAGTGTAGGGTGGGCAAAAGCAGCTGAGACAGGGCCTGCTCCGGAAATAGCCTTGCTGTATTGTCACAGGCATACTACTACATCACACCCAGTCCAAAGCTAACACTTCTAAACAGCCAAAGGATTTGATTTGGTATATATCTGCTGCCATTTTGCATCCTGACCGAGGTCAGCTTGCAATAACCCGCAGTTAACTGCACAGCCAGGCATTAAGGCTCTGATTCTTGAAATACTCACGAATGTGCTTAATTTTAACCTTTTCTTTGTGTGAGCTGCCCTGCTGGAATCAATGCAGGTACTCCTGCCGGCAGGACTTGCGTCTACTATGGCCCCATTCAGCAAGGCACTCCAGCATGTACCTGCCAGTTCCCATTCAACAAGTCACATTAATGGAAATCAAGTATATGCCTAAGTGCTTTCTTAAGCCTGAGTAGTGATTGCGTATATAATTGAGGTCAATGGACAGAAAATATGTTAGCAGCCAAGTAATAAATGACATTTCCCCATGTCAAGCACAGGTGAAGTGTTTTAATGCGAGGAATGGTATTGTTCATTCCTGTCATATGGGCAAAGTGCAAAAATGATACCTTGAAGTAACTGTACTCAGCAAAAGAAGCCTTTATTTATTTTTTTTTTTTTCCCAGAGAAATTATTCTATCTATTATTTGGCCACAGAAACAATGAAAATAAACAACAGCATTTTTTACATGTACTTCAGCTGAATAAATAAATAAATAAATAAATCAAAAAAACCTAAAGTCAGTGGCCAATCAGTAACATCAACAAGTTGTGCAAATATGGATCAGCCTAAACAAAGGTCATTTAACTGATTTTTTTTCACCAAAAATGGAACTAACAATCCACCCACAATTGTTAAAAATGTTATAAGTGTTACTATTTCAATATATTTCAGGTCAAAAGATTTCATTTTAGATTAGTTAAATTTTCAGAAAATAAATTCTAGAAATGCTTAGAGAAAATGATAAAGAGAAAACTCTAAAATTACCTAAGCAACGTTACTATATAGTACATTTTACTTTGCGAAATCATTACCTAACTTTGACCCACCGCTGTGCATATCTCTGGACCATGAAGCTGTATTTTCCAACAATTTACGTGAATTCCTCGGACAAAATACACTCAGCTATGACTTCAGTACTAGAATTAGTTTAATTCTAGAAACAATATTAGCATAAAATTATCTCTAAAGATATACATGTATTTATAAATTTGTTAGAAATTTAGATTTGGATCTTTGGGGATAGAAGCAGAGAAGACCCTTTCTCTCTAAATATTATGCCAATTATACCAGCAGTGTTCTCCCTCTGTTTTGGCTTGTATAATATATAAAATACAGCAGAGCAAAAATCATGAGTCCACTCATTTTTCAGTGAAGACACCACTCTATGATAAAAATATGAACACCGGGATGGGACTGCAATCCTTCCTTCTCATTCTAGCGTGTACAGACTTCCAATAAAAAATATGAGACATTATCTGAGTATCAAAACCACAGGACTATATGCAGGCTTCTGAAAATTATTCAGCTTTTATTTAAGTATTAACTTGGTAATTCATGTAAAAAATATCTTTCACGGTTTATTATTTCCTTTTTTAGGACTTTAATTACTAGCCGCTTTTTTTTTTTTCCCAAGAAAAAGGACAAACTTGGAAAAGAAAGGAAGAGGATACTTTTAACCTTATAAAAAATCTCAAATATCATGCAAACACAAAACAATTCTCTCCTTCCACCTCTCTCCCAAAGAAGACAAGGCCAATACTTTGTGCATGATACAGACAAAGAATTACTGATGCAAAACTCTATGTACATAGGGTGTTGTAGATATGATTCTTCTCCTGTTCAAATAACACCATCTGTATTTTGACTCTTCCTCCTTTCCAAAAATCTTTCAGCATATCATCCCCTTCATTCCATTTTCTCTTTCTCAAAACAGTTTTATTTTGTTGGAGTTTTTTTTTTTTTTTTTTCCCCCAAATGCTACACTCTCATACCAGTTACATTTTAAGGAATATCTTCATTATGAAGGTAGATTCCCTATACTATGTTGAAACATGGCTCTCCTACAAGTAATTTTGTTCTTAAAACACAATGTCCCTACTTGCCTTCTTCCATCCCTTCTTCCTTTTCCCTCGAAATCCATCCCTATCAGATAATCTGGATTTGCCTCTTACATTTACAGTCTTTTCTCTTGTAAAAGTGAAGAGTATGTTGTTGTCCACTCTCCAGGGCAGAGGATATAGAAGAAGGAAGTGAAAGAAAGTAAGACAAGCTGCAAAGCCAGCAGAAGTGATTTAAGTATAGAGAGATGACCCCAGCCCCTCAGCCTGTGAGACACTGTCTGTGTCTCCTCTGCGTGATGAGGAACAATCTGTCCTTCAGGACATGCAGAAATGAGTTACTGCTGTTCTGCAAGAGAGGAGTGGATAACGGCAGCCAAACAGAGGGAAAATTTTCCATTGGCTGAAAGATAACCCTGCAAGTCAATTGTTTCTGAAAATTACTCTTACTGAAATCCTGTGGAACTGAAAATTTTAGATTTACTTCATAAGCACATTTATTCTAGTAACAACAAAAAATCACATTCTAAGTGAAACAAACCAAAAACAACAACCACCACACAACAAAAAACCCCACCCTCTTCATTTTGTAAATAACAGAGCACTAAGTAACCCAGTTTTACTGTGTAGGGAGGCCAGTCTTTTGAATCTATTCTGAGACACTGACATTCTCTTGCTGAAGTTATTTGCCCTTTCAATATCTACTCCTTCATAAAGGCTCAACATTTATAAAAGTTCACATTGATCTGAATAATACTAATGTGAATGATCTGAACAAGAATACTCTGCTGATGCTTAGAAAGCTCTTTGGAAACTTCAGCATGGCAAAGTTCTGATTTCAAGAGACAAATCTAGTGCACGACTAAGACACCTAACTTCAAGTGTCTCACACAGGGGTCTGTACGTGCGATAAGTGCATTTCCGTTATATAGGACTATAATGCTCTATTGTAGTCAATGAAAATCAAGTTAATACAGTTAATGGTGCCTAGAGAGCGATTAAGTGGACCAGGCAATAGGCATCTACCTTAGGATGAAATGACTTGCTTAGACTCAACTGTGTCCTCCATGACAATTGCGTGTTCATTAGATTCCCATTGACAATAATGAGTGGAGCTGCATAGTACAGCACAGACACTTGCATGTAAAAGGTACCTGAATTTAGATGCTTTCATCTTGACCTGAATTCCTGTTCCACTAACACAGGTGCTATCTGAGATGACTGGAGGTTTCCTGCTGATGTGCAACTCCACAAAGCCCTGCGGCAGGCCTGCCAGGCTGCATAGGTACCCCAGGTACCCGAGGGCATTTCCAAGGACATGAAGATTCATGTAAATAATTCAATCCTTGTGATTCCTTTTAGACTTTGATGTGAAATTCCCTAATTTATCAGCTATTTCGCATGAAGGGTGAGGCTGTTAGTCTTTTATTTTGAGACAGGACTGCTCTTTTGAAGTAGCCCATTTGCTATGCAACAGTTCGCACAGTCAGGCAGTCCTGAATGGGAGTCCTTTGGGATGAAATAAATGTTCCCCAGGAGCCTTCTAACAACCGTCATGCATTCAGCCCAAGGAACCTGGCCCTGAACCACATATAGCATGGAAATTAAGTCCTCAGCACTGATTTTTTTGCTCCACAAATCTCCTCCTACCGGATTAATCCCCCCCTCTGTGGTATTACTTTAGGTGACTATAAACTGAGTGTCAAAGTGTTTAGTTTTGGGACATATTGATCCTCAATAATACTTGGACTTAATAATTAGGTACTAGAATTGCAATCTAAAAGACCCACAGCGTGAACAAGATAATACATTTTTAAAGAAGGAGGGAAAGCTATTTTATATACACTCCTATCCAAAGTAATTTCTTTGTACTTTGTATCCAAACTGCTAACCCAGGTAGAAGTTAGAGGGAATCAATTTGAACTTTGCATTTTTGCATTTGCCTGAAAAGCACCAGGTGATATGCTATTGCTAATCAGGATAGAGATATATTCATGCTACCTTTCTGAAGTTGGATCACTGCAGGGAAGAATTTAGATTTTCAGGGCTTAGAAAGTACAGTAATAATTCTTATCTGGGAGAGAAGAGATCAAGGTTTGAATCTATTCTTTGAGAGATGTGATTTCATATTCTACCCAGTGACTGCAAAACACAAAATGCACAAGCAGACTAGAACTAGCATATTTTTTTCTCATAAAATGAATGCACCAATCACAGGGCTGTGGAATCCTGCTCCTTCCTCTACATACCCCTTCCTTTCTCTCCATTGATTCTCTAATTCAAAATGGTGGAAAGACTTTTACCCCATAGCTTGTTCACTAAGGCATTTTTCTAGGAGACAGAAGCCTTTTTCCATTTTGGAATGTTCTTACGGAAAGGAGAATGATGAATTCAAATTACCTACTTCCTATACTAGTAATCAAGCACTAGACTGTTAAAAAACACATTTTTATTATGTTAGAGATTAGGTCCTTTAAAGCATATAGGCATATTTAAGCCTAAACTATAGGTAGGAGACAAATGAGGGCATGTGTAGTCTGGACATGTGTAGAAAGATCACTAGGTAATAAGGACTTTTTAAGTCAAACAATGATGTGCCTGATGAGTTTACATATCTTTAGGGTCAGAAGAACTCGATGGCCAGTGGCAGAACAAGAGGAAATGGCCACAAACTTAAACATCAAAAGTTCCACAGGAACTTAAGGAAAAATTTT
>JAWLRI010000240.1:2360538-2377530 GCA_034781795.1 Crypturellus tataupa
GAAGATCTCCAGGGAAGGAGACTCCACAACCTCTCTGGGCAGCCTGTTCCAGTGCTCTGTCACTCTCACTGTCAAAAGATTTTTCCTTAAGTTCTTGTGGAAAAAAAGGTTCCTGTGGAAAAATCTCGAAGTAGGTGTATCCTTGAGCTGGATCCTTCTCTGAACCCTGTCTAAAGATGATGATTGCACTGGAGCAGCATCTAAGTGATGACATCTCTTGCCACTGGAGCTGTCTGAGTGCTCTCAAGATTTACTGAGCTTCAGAGTGGGGAAGGCACAAGACTGTCTTTGAAGCTTCATCTTCTTTAGCTGCAAGGTGAAGCTGCAGGCTGTGAAGGGACAGCCCCAAACATCACACAAGGACAACCTAATCTTCAGGCCCAGGGCCAAGAGATGGAGTAGTCTCTTCTATACAAGGCAAAAATGAAGAATTCTCTCACCCTCATCTGAGCTGCTTTACATGGTTTTAGGCTTGAATAATTACTGTGCTAAGACAGATTCAAGTCAGACAGGGTCACTTGGCTGTTACACAGACACTTAAAATTTGAAAACTTTGGATTAGTGTGTGTCTTGTAGTGAAGTCATCTCATCAAGTCTCAGGGATGTCTGCACTTGGGAGTTAGATTAAGGTATACTTATACACTCTAATGAATCAGAATACATTAAAATATTTCTCTGAAGATGCTATCCTCCAGGGTGCTGCTGTCCACACATTGCAAACTAAGAAAAAAAAATCGTTCCAAGACAAGTAGCTCCTAAGTAACAAAGCTTTTGGCACATGCATCGTTTCCATAGAGGAGATGCCTGCATTACCCTTTGTTAAACTCAAGTAAGTCTCCTAGCAACCCAGTCGTTATCTCTGTGGGGGATAAAAACACACCAGCATTATACAGAAGTTGAGAGTCTTTGACAGCATCATGGTTTCTGACCACTACAATTAATTACCCAACATCCTGGCAGTAGTCCCAAGTCCTCTTCTTCAATAAGATAAACATCAGCAAAGTACTTTGCTTAATGCTAATGCATTTCATTCTCTGCTGGATGATAAAATCAAATTCCATGTATCTAGTATACTGCACAAAGTGCAGAGCATCCTAAAAAAAATCTTCGCATTAACCTCTTGTTTTGGCACATCCAATGATGAGAAAAGCAAACACCACATTGTGAAGGTGACTTTTTCAGATTTACTTGAGGAGATAATTAATGGCCTAAATAGAAAAGTCTTCTAGAAAACCCTCTTTATTTTCCCATGATTTTCATTTGTTTGTTTGTTTTGCTTAGCTTGCTTGTTTGTTTTTAAAGCAGTTTGTCTAACTCTACAATGTTAGATTATAGCTATTAATGTCAACTAGCTCAGGACTAGAAGCTAGCTGAGGGATAGGAGCAATAAAGAATACCATCTGCAATTGAAATATGGGGATAATTAATTTATGCTGTCCTCTGTTTATGGTTAAATTATTAATAGTATAAAGATATCTCAGAAAAGCAAAAGACAAACATGGACAAGAAATGAAAGGTTCTGCACAATTATTTCAATATTAAATCATGTGTCTATCTTTATCTTTCTATGGCAAGAAACCGTTGCTTGCACTCCTCATAGTGTGCTGTAGCCAGACAGTCCTCAAGTAGCACTAACATTGCAGAGGTCTTTGTAGTGAGTTATTCGTGGTTCAACAAGTGTCTTCTTGAATAAAGCTAGGTTTTCTCTCAATTCAAAATTCCACTAATAGTTCAAAATACCAATATTTTGCAGTATCCTCTCTTCCTAAACTTTAAGTATGGGTACAAACCAACCTGAAAGAACATATCACTAAAGCTTATAATACAAAAATGACATTCATTTCTTGTCAGTCCACCACTTTTACTTTTTTTTTCTTTTTGTTTAAAAAAAGTCTTTTTCAGATATATACAGGGTAGGAAAGAAGTGACTGACTAATTCAGAAGCTTTAGAAGCTTTACTTTAGAAGCTATACTACTCACACAAGAAAAAGAAAAATACCCACAGGGATTGTATTTATAACCTGCTCTTTCATTTAATTTATTATAACCTATATTCTCTTTTCCAGAAGCAACTCAGAAACTGGACAAGACATCAACACTGCCAAGAGGATTCCATGACAACAGGCCACATGCCGGTTAAGCCATCCTTTCTTCTCTTCCAGGCAGAAGAAAGAAGCAAGGCATCTTTGCTGACAACTGACCTTTTTAAAAGGTAAATCTCCTACCTGTTTGCACATGAGTATTTAGGCTTGGGCTTTTACAAGGCATCTTTGAAGGTTTTTTTGTTTTGTTTTGCTTTGCTTTGTTGCCAGTATGAGACAGCAAGACTTAAAAGATTTATAAGGAAACTTATACCAGAGCTATTTATTTTCAGCATAAGTGTGCCTATAATAGACTGGCAATACAACTATGAGACAAAACTGTCAACACTTCATACTGCCTTATTAAAGTTTGGTCTAAATTAATTATTGTTATTTATGGTTCCATTGCACAAGATAGGAAAGAAGGACAGAAAGACGGAAGGAAAAGATGCAAGCACACATAGCACTGGCCTTTGTTGACTGGTCTGCAGAATCATACAAACTGGAAGTGTACTTTTTAACTAAATGACTTCATAAAACTTTGCCACTCTGCATTTCTTGTGTTGTTATTATTCTAAATGTAATACGATAGCTTCTGTGACTCATACATAGTACCTCAGGATAGATTTCTTTTTGATCTTCATTGCACTAGTCATATTTTTCTGTGAACATAGATGATGTACTTGCTACTGTACTCTAGAAGGAAAATATTAATGTAGCATTTGGTGCTGTAATTAACACTTGTACATAAACTAATGCAAATCCAAAATAATTCTTAGCATTTAGAATAGGATGATAAGAGAAAAAAAAAGCTTCTCTTCAAAGTTATTTCACTGATACCGTTAGAGAGAATTTAGTATGGTATTCACAGTCCTAGTTCTTGCAAGAAGTATGATGCAAAAAGAAGAGAAACATGAAAAACAGAAGAGAGTCTGTTTTGTAAGAAATTAAATTAAGAGACATAAGGAAAAGGTTACTATAGCCTTTTTTATTACTAAGACTCAAAAGACTTTCTTGAGAAACACTAAAAATCAAAACCAAGTATAGTGATTCCCCTCTAGTTCACAGATCTTGTCCAGGTCTTGTCAAGTCCTACCTAACACATGCAGGTTTTAAAAGAGGACACTAAAATTTAAATGAGGATTTTGACAGGACAACTGGTAATTGGGATAACTTTCTTACTGTTGGTTTAGGGGCAATCTGGAAATGTGAGCTGATACATGGATGTCTGTAAAAAGAATGATGGTAATTTTTTTTCCCTCAGATATGGAGCATTTTTACTCCGAGCTCTTCAGGGTTTCATGGCCTCTTCCAGAGGCTACACCCTATACCTTCTCTCACCTCCTGAAAACTGTATTTTGTGAAGGCTCTAAAATGGACCTATATTTTTTGAACACTACCAAAACAGTGGGATCTTCTGGGCAATGGAGTTTTAAAATGACAGAGTAAGGAGAAAGACTGCAACTACTGCCAACTTCATAACTCACACTACAAAAATAAAAATACACTGGACTTTTTAAAAAGCAACTTTCTAGGGACTCAGATTTCATTTTCCTTATCTCATTCTTTTTCTCCTGAGATATTTGGCAGCTGCTATTTTCATACTAATCTAAGTGATGTGAATGCTTCCAGGTCACTGTACTTTGCAGGTGAAGTGGTCTTTGGGACTTATAAGGGAATGACAGTATTTTTATATTGATTGGCAGCTGTCAGTCAGACTGTTTTCTTAGTTTGGAACCTGCACAGACAAACTGAAGAAAATGGCAGATTAAAGCAAACATAAAATTGAATGCAAAGTAAAAAATAATGTTGCTAGGGATGAGTGAAACATTTTACTTCTTCAGTCTTCTTATGTGCAGTAGCAGAATTTCAGTGTGATTGAAATGACTGGTGAGAGAATAGCTACCCAGATTTTGGAAGTTACCCTCATTCCTCTACTTACATGAACTTTACACATACTGCTCAACTTCCAGATGACTGCCAGAGCTGCCATGGTAGAGCCACTCCCGATGCTTTGTCTAACTAATGGGAGTTAATGCAAAAGTATTTTATTGCAAATGATTGCTTAACTAGCTAGAATAGTAATAATGCACCCCAAACCCTTTATATGCAACAGCTTTAGATATAGATGACTGGGCGAGTCAAATTTCGATAAAGGGAGGAGAGTACTGAACCAGGCTCTGAGATTTTCTGGGCATGCTAACTAACCTGCTAGGCAACACATCCCTTACTTCCCTATGTTGTGATTCATGTTTAAGTATTTTTTAAGATGAAAGCAGTTAGTAAATGATATCAAAATTTGTACATAGATGTGTCTAGACTCAGATTGGATTATCTTGTTCATAAGCGCCCATATGCAGTCTTCCTCACCTGACACAAGGTGTGGGTACTGGCTGCAGACTGCTTTGAGATACTGATTCAAAATCTCTAATATCTATTACTGTTTAAAAGAAAAATGGTTTCTTAAAGCACCACGATGGTGCGTTTGATCGAGTTAAGTTGCAATACCTCTTTAAGTGTCTTTGGGAGATTGTTTCCTATTGCACAAAGGTTTCCTATTAGAAAAATAAGGTATTCTGCCTAAATCCTTCCTTTACTTTGTTCCATTCAGTCACTCCTCTTTGAACTAACCTAAAGAATTCCTCTCTCATTTACCCTCTTAAACCACTTACACATATTTAGTACATCATTCATGATTCATTATTTAGTCAGGTACTGCATATTTAGCTCTTTTCTTTTTCCTCATAAATCAGGTTGTCCCAGACCCTCAGTCATTTTTATTGCTCTTTCATAACTGCTGATAGGTACTCATAAATGAAATGTCCACAATGGCACTAAGCAAGAAAAAGGGAACAAGAGACCAAGGCTGGAGTTAATAAAATAAAAATAACTTGGACATCCTCTCTAGTTTAGCAATCGAGTATACATAAATAATAGCACAACAAGGGATATGAATTGCCAGAAGTTAAGGTGATGCCCATGCATGCTTGGTGACATATTTACAAGATTTAGAGAAAGGAAAATGGAAAATTAGCTAACTTCTTTAACACCTATTCCTGTGTTTTAAATTAACATTACACATGAGCTGTTGCTGAGGTTTAAAACTTAAAACATCTCAAAGCAGGTCTATTACAACAGGAATGAACAGGTAAAGACAAAATAACATTCTCAGCCTATTTATTTTAACTCGGGTAGTTTTGTGGGATCCCTACACAGTACTTAAGATTTGTCATGCTTCAGAAAGTTATCACTTTTTATTCAAAGGCTTTTCAGGGAAACAATCACATTTTTGACAGTCATGTATTTACAATACTGCCTCCTAAGACTTTTAATTTACAAAAAGGACACTTTTTTTTTTTTTTTTTTTCTCCCTAGCAGACTAATGAATGTTGGAAGCCTGCAATATGAATTTTTATAGGTGAGATGTTTTAATGAAACTATGTACCAGGCTTATTTCAAGCTTTTTTATTATAAAAAAGCTTGAAAAAAGAGATTTTTTTAAACAAAGACCATTCTGAATGATTTGCCATAGAAGAGAAAGAAAACTACAGTAGTTCAAGGCAAACAAACCAGTAGTTCAAAGAGTGTTTCCTTGGCCTGTTGGGAATATGTCTCCAGTTCCTATGCGTGCGTGTATGTGTGTGTGTCTGATGATACACAAATGACACATTTCTAAATGTATGTCCATACAGAAGGTGTGAAGATGAATCAAGTAACATCTGTTTTCAGATTGTGTTATCATGCATTTGAAAAATAAAGAGAATTAGACAAAATTTATAGAAGCAATTTTTTTCCTGCAGAACACTCAGAAACATATGCTAAAAATTATCAATATGCATTATGTTATAACAGCATAATGGCTTTGTAGCCTGTTATTTACCCTTTAACAAATTATTCTTAAAATCTATTTTTGAATGACTGATAACTTGACTGTTTTAGATTTATTTCATTGTTAAATAAAGCATAAGATGTTATCACTTAATATTCTTTTTAAATTTAACTATTTAATCTGTTCACATTCTATAATTTGACACTAAAAGTATATTAAAATATAGAGTAGGCAAAGTTTTAAAGGTAATAAAAAATAGCAGGTGTAAAAAAAACCCTCTAGGAATATCCATTTATTGCTATCTGAAAAAAATGGTCTTTTTTAGAGTCTCCATATGAGACCAGATCTCTTGGATCTCTGGTGAGCAGATGAATATTTAAATAATGAAAACCATATATATTCTTTTTCAAGTAGTAAAAAATTACATAACAAAAATAAAGATTAAAATGCCTTCTGGACATCTTTTTTCATAATGACAAAATATTCACATTTATTTGAAAGTGATCAGAGCACTCTTGTGGTCAAAGGGACTATACTACCAGTTCATAAAGGGTTTGCCTCTTTACAGCTAACTCATCCAGGCTGTACAAACAACTTTTTTTCTCTTCCCACAGTTGACACTGCCTCATTGGGAGCACCATTCTGTGATTCTGTGACTTATCACCTGGAACATTTTGATCAGTGCCTTTGGGCATCGCACCTCAAAAAACTTGTGGGTCAGTAGAGGCATGCCGAGCACAGCGGAGACAGAGAGCTGCAATCTTGAAAACCTCAGGTAGCATTTCAAGATTGTTCACAACATAAAGGCAAAGACCTATGTGGACCTGGTAACAACTGCTGCAAAGCAGCTGGGAGATTGTTTAGGAAGAGAGTGGTTAGCACAGCGCTCAAAATAGGACAGGCACCTAGCTAAGGAGTTCAAGGACACAGACTTGAGTGAGTGATCCACCATCTGCTTTGACCACATCAAGCTTACTAATAGAAATATTGCCTGAATCCCAGTTATTCATCTCATGAAAAAGGTGAAGAATACCTTCAAATATTCTTCAGATATTATTCCAGTTAGCTGCCTGTATAAATAATATGTGTATGAAATGAGTGGCATATGAATATCAGTAACAACTACAGCAAAGGAAAGCAGATATGTGGAAAAGAAATCCCTAATTATACAAACACGATGGGGCATTTTAAATTACATATTACCACTTTGGAAAGAGATTTTGAAATAATTGTGGATATGAAAACATCAGTAAGAATAAATAGACAAATAGAACATTTGAATTATTTTCTAATAAACAAAATAGGACACTAAACCAAAGTGGATGAAATAGAAAACATCATTATACCACTACATAAATGCATAATGCACAGCAATCTCAAATACTGTGTTCATACTTCTGGCCACTTATCTCAGATATGAGTATATGGAACTATTCAAAGTGCAAATAAAGTGACAAGGATGAATATAAGTACAGAACAACTTTTTACAGTTCAGGAAGTCTCTCATACACCAATACATGGAAAGCGGGAATAGATACTGGGGAAAGAACACTCTGCTCTTGCCCCCTTTCTTATATTATTTTCTTAAGCATTCATTTACTGGCTGGATGGCAGAGCTTAGAGGGTGGTGATAAATGGCGCCGAGTCTGGTTGGAGGCCTGTGGCCAGTGGTGTCCTGCAGGGGTCAGGACTGGGCCTGGTGCTCTTGAACTTGTTCATCAATGACTTGGACGAGGGACAGGGTGCACATACAGAGTGCACCCTGAGCAAGTTTGCAGATGACACCAAACTGGGGGGAATGGCCGACACTCCCGAGGGCTGCGCTGCCATTCAGAGGGAGAGAGGAAGAACTTATTTTCTGTGAGGGTGACAGAGCCCTGGAACAGGTTGCCCAGAGAGGCTGTGGGGTCTCCTTCTCTGGAGATCTTCGAAACCCACCTGGATGCCACCCTGTGCCCCGTGCTCTGGGTGTCCCTGCTGGAGCAGGGGGGTTGGACTAGATGATTTCTAGAGGACCCTTCCAAACTCAACCATTCTGTGATTCTGTGATTATTGTCCACTGCCAGAGACCAGATTCAGGCATGAATAGATATCTGGTCTGACACAGTGTGATCATTCTGAAGTTAAAGTGAAAGTGAAAGGAACATAACCTTCTACCTGATTCATTCCATGTTATAGGAAAAAAAAAATCACACCATACCACCCTTTCTAAAAACTGGTACTTTTCCATCATAAAAATTATTCTTATTTTTCCATCACAACATCCTCCCATACCTTATTCTCCAGTTATTGCTACTGAGTTTTTTTTTTTAATCTCACTTCTATAGGAAAACAAAAACAAACAAACAACAACAACAAAAACTTCTAATTTATGTCTAAATTAATTCATGCCCAAATTCTTCAAATTTGTTCTTCTGTAAACAGGGTTTAGATTTTCTTTGTTTTTAACTATGCATGCATACATAAATATATATATCTGTATAGAAAGCAATTCTTCTCAGACTCCAGTTTGTGATGCTCACTAAGCTGAGGTCTTTTAATCAGTCTTTGTAAGCTGTCCAAACCTCTGATCATCCTAATACCTTCTGTTTGCATCTATTGCTTTGGAAAAGTTCTTTCTTCAATGCAAATACTGGAACTATACTTTTTGTTATAAGTGAGAACTCAGCTGTGCTTCAAAAATAGCTTAATTACTTCCCAGTTTCTACTGGAAATTGCTTGCTTGACATAACTCAGTGTTAGATTTGTCTTTTTTATTATCCTATTAAATTGATCATAATAGGCATTCCATGGTCAAATGATGAAAGCTGCTGAATCAAGAAGGACAGAAGATGTTTTATGACTCTGAAAAAATCAAATGTTTTATAATTCCTTTTTTCTATTTTAATCTAGATATATGCTAAGGAGCCTATCAGCTTAAAAAAATCAGTGAAAAACAAAGCAAAACCAAAATGGAATGTTATTCTCATCCATTGTTAGAGGTTGAGAGTAACAACAGACAAAAAGCTTGAGAGGATTTCTTTTTTTGCATGCTCCTTCCATGATTTGTGATTCCATCTGTTTATATTCATCTTTAACACAGCATATTCTGAACATACACCAGAGTCCAAATTCTAATTTTAATTAAGATCAAATATATTTGGTGTTGTAGTTTTTGCTTCAGTGGAATAATTGCACATTTATGCTGTCTTAAATTACAGCAGAATTTAGCTCACTCCATTTTCCACACTTCAATGATTGGGTACTAAGAATGTCTTACTGGATTGGTTGGATCTTTTCCTCATAAGAAACAGACGTGTAGTAATTTGTATTTGGCAGTTAAACACCTGGTCACTAAATATTTAAACTTCTGAAATGAAATGCCTCTCAATAAGCTATGGAGCAATACATGCAAATACTTACTTATAGTCAATCGGCATATAATAAGGTATGAACAATATCTATGTATTGTAATGAAGTGTTGTAAATGACCTGAGAAGCTGGAAAACACTGTCAAAAGTTTGAATTGTATCCAAAATAAGAATGTCTGTTTTCCTTACAATCTGCCGAATGCAGAATGCATTAGTATCTCAGTGCTGCACAGCTGTGTTTTTCTATGGAAGGAGGATAATGCCTGCTTTCAGATTTGGGGAAAAAAAATCCTTCCTAATTGAGTTGGGCACCTTTATCTGCATTCAAGCTGCTGCTTATTTTTAAATAACTGAATTCTGGCAACATTTTATCCTGAATGGAACACACGGCTTTAAAAGAGCTAGAAGTGCCACGTCATCCTCCAGCAATGGAAACATTGCACTTCCCCAAGACAGCTCTTGATCTTTTTTTTGCTTTTCTTCATGATTAGTCAATGAAAATTTCTTTGAGGTTTTATTTACAACCACAGCCTGTGTTCTCCCTGTTGTCTGCTAAAGCCATATTGGACAAGCATGTCCTGCTGCCATACTTGTCCCTCTGATTGTCCTACTGGAACCTCCAGCTTCACTGCCTCTTCAAGGAGAGCCTCTCCTCTCAGGGAGAACATGCCTATCACTGTCCCCTCCATGCCTGCCTAGTGCAAATAACATGCTCTTGCTCCAGACGTGGAGAGCGCAACCATGCAGCATGAAGGCCAAGACTACTTGAAGGACTCAAGATATATCTGAGTCACAAATTAAATTGAATTTTTGTTGGACTGTTTTATTCCTTGCTGGATTTCCACAGCTATGCTTCTCCAGACCCCACCTTGTGCACAGAGAGGCCTCAGATAGCTGTCATACAGATATATTTGAGGTACTGGTGGCCTGAAGTGAAAAGCATTTTCTCTTTTTCATTGTACTCCACTCCAAATAGGAGTATTTGCTTACTTACAGTTTATAATAGTGTAGAGTCCCTGCTTGAAGTCCATGTATATGTGATAGTGTCTTGGGAGTTTGATAGAACTAAAGTACATGCTTAAAGATTCATGTCTGTTTATCTTAAAGGTTTTTCTTAAAAAATACTGCTATCCTGCATTCAGCTTTGTGTGTGAAAGAAAACATATATATAAACGGTAAGTCATTAGATAGATAGTATAAATAAATCATCACATTTTCACTGTCTTCACTACAGCAAGAATCGAGCTCCTGAACCACGATGTTGATGATTATTTTGTTCTCACCTTTCCCTAATGATACAAGTGCTTACTTTCCAGAGAGCTGAACGTTTCATTTCTTTCTCGTGCAACATTCTTGCAGCATTTACACTTTCAGTAGCATTCTAACCAAGCCAAATTTCTATTTCATATCTTTACCTTCCGAGAGCATTTCAGCTAAGCACAGATGCCATCTGATTACCATGTGTCAAATATGAGTGCTTTTATGTTTTTCTATTAGAACTAGGAAACCATATTTAACTATCTTTTATCAGTTTTGTACAGGAAGTGTTCACACAAGTGTACAGCTTGTGTTCACACAAGAGGTTTGAGGTTCATTAACTTATTTTTTTTTTATAAAGTGAATTAGTTAAACTCCATTGTGGATGTATAACTCAGTTTAAATGTGCTTTTTCAGTTTAGCTTAAATGGATTCCAATTTATGCTAAATTGAAAAATGCCTCATTTAAACTGAAATAAAAGTAGCTGTGCAACTTCATGTAATGGTTTAGTTAAATTAGTTGAATTTATTACATTTGGTTGAACCAAGATAAAAGCATCAAAGATTCTGAATTTTTAACCTAGGCTGATTTTTTAAATTAACATTTGACCTGGAAAGTTTATCAACTGTAATAATAGATTTCTGCTGTTATTGCTAAGCTGTTATTTTGCTCTTTTGGATATTGACTAGCACAAGTCACATCTGGAAAAGGCTACTGTCCAAAGCATTTATGCTGTGCATTTAGTGAGACTTATCAACACGTGACAAGGATCTGCCAAACACTATTCACAAGATGTAAGTTAAAATGTTGTATTAAGAAACAGCAGTGTCTTTTAAAGGAAAACTGGATTTTATGTACGGGTTTTATGACTGGGAATTGCTTTGGGAGAAGCATCTTTGTTTTCTGAAGTATTTCTTCAGTTGTCTTGAAGAGTTTGTAGGGGTGTTACAAGCAAGGATGTGGCTCCATCTGGGCAAAATATTTATCAAAGAAAGTAATTTGTGGTACAAAAAGAAGAAAGGTCAAGTCTGTGCCCTTAGCCTTTACCCTGTGCTCCCAGGAAAGTACCACCAGCTGGTTCCTGCCTCAGAAAGGGAATATTTCCTTGAGGAGAAAAGAGAATGAGAATACACACTCAGGCAACCACATATTAAAACTCTGATGTATTTATAATGATATAAACTGTTGCGGAGGGACTTCAGAGAGCAGAATTAAAGTACATCAAATTTTAGCCTCAATAGGCAGAATAAATAAACACTCATAGAAGCTGTAATTATTCAGACTCAATGGCTGGGTACATGCTCCATTTCCATTGTTATTTATAGTATTTTGCAATCTTTCCTGAGCATATTAAAACTTCTGAAGTAATCAAATACCTGTAACTATCATTCCCTCAACTATCACAGTCTTAAAATCCAGACGTCATTAAAATAATTCTGTTGCTGGACTCAATGCATTTTTTGTGTTTTATTTTCAGTTTTGTGTTTCAAAATAGACTTGCTTTTCAGAAAAATGAAACTTTTCATCACAAAAAATGAGAAAGCACAAGTTCCTTAATATTTTATTAATATGTATCTTCATTCACATGAATACGACTTTTATGCTACTCTTTCACAGATGATTCTTTCCTCCACTTAAATTATAGCTTTGGCAGTATTTTACATTATTTTCCCACTACATATACTTAACTACTACAGAAAGTTTGAACATATGCAGACATTTTCACAAATCTGCATACATTCATATGCATAAATACACATAGCGCAGAAGGTGAAACTCAAAGAAAATGAGTTAAGAAACTGAAATTCTCTTCAAGGGCTGGGTCGACTTTGAAGGTAACTCACTGAGCTGTGAGGTAAACCATGTGCTACATAAATTTATAAAGCTATTTCCTTCTTAAAAAGGAAAAAAATGCTACCTTGTAATCAGTTTGCAATTAATATACTACCTTGTTAGCTTGCAAAGTCTAGAGCAAGCACTGGATTCTTTTTTGTTCCCCACCTAATCGGTAATCCATTTTTCAGAAGTGGAGAATCTGCTATTTGGAAATTTCATCTAAAAGCATTTTCATATCAAAATAGGTATCTTCACATGAAAGTCAGAGAAACCTTTTTTGAAATATGTGCTTTTTAAGTTTTTCAAAGAATTCTTTTCAGAAAAAGCAAGCACCTCATCAGCTCTCACGCATACAAATCTTCAAATGCTGTTTTTGAAGAATTGCATTTAAAAGTATGTTCAGTCATATACTAAGCATGAGAAGCTAGAAAAGAAAAAAAAAGTCTTTGAATCTGAACTACAGCTCATCATAATCTGGTTAAAATTATCTTCAACACCACCTGTCATTATTAATGCAGGAAGAGAGGTGGAAAAATACCTTCAGCCTAGCTACATTATTGCAAATAAGGTCCATCTGCTTTTTACTGTTCTGTCATATAATAGTAGCAGCTATATTTATGATGGATTTAGGATTTTGCCTGTGGTAGATGAATGTGTAACTGCTTTTATTAGAAATGCTGCTCTTTGACGGTGTTCTATCATCTTAGCAGTCTTTATCCCGGATTTTCAGTGCTGAATCCTCTGTTGTCCATGTATTCCATTGCTAGCTAAAATATATTTTTTTCAATTTTTCATATTCTCATATAGATTTTTTAGATTCTTCTTAAATAGAAATATACATAATACTCTATTTAAGACTTTGTATTATACTATATAGCTCCACAGAATCTGATTTTAGATATAATGGGCCATGGGGCCATTTTATAATAGCCACAGTACAGTATTCACCCAGTATGCATCCTTGAAGGAAACACCTTCAAAAAATAAAATCCACAGGAGTAATACTTAGTTTCTAAAAGGTAAAGTGAGAGTGCTTGTTAAGTCTAATGAAAAACAATAGCTAAAAGGACAAAATTCCTGTGGTTGGCATGGTAGTGTCCAAACCATAGCATGGTTTGAACCGTGTTTTGAACCAGAACAAAGCAAAGAGGGTATCTATATTTTCTTGTGAGATGGTGTATCAACCCAGAGGCCACAGTATGATTTACTCTTGTCTGTTGTCCAAAGTTATGTATAGTGGCTTTGGGTGTCCCAGAGAGACTATGAAGTCAGAATAACACACGCTCATGAGAAGGATTTCAAACAGATTAAAAAAAAAAAGAAGTGGAAGAAAGTATGCACAATAAGAAATGAAATGATAGAAAGGTTAATTTGTGTCCAAACTAAGTGAACGAAAAGAATGGAGTATCTGAGAAATTACAGAACTATAACACAGGCCAGAAGCAATTTTAAGGAAGAACTTCATGAAAAAAAAGAGCCTTTTTCCTAAATACATCAGAAGAGTTCAATCAGCCAAAAGCTCTGCAGTGCCTACAGAGGATCAGTGTGTTGTATAAGTTTTCCAAGCAGAATTCTTTCTAATGGTGTTCACCACAGAGATGTTTTGAGGAACAAGTCTAAAATTACACAGACTGGGAAGTCAGTAGAAAGATTTTAGAATAAACTGGAAGTGAACCAATACAGGAAAAACTGAACGGAAACAAATCACTCATATTTAAGGATATTCATTCCAGAATGAATACTGGACTTTTCAGAATTTTTCCTAATTTCTACATCCTATTCTTTTTTTTTTTTTTTAGAATAACCAAAACAGGAACTGGAAGAGAGCTGTAGAAGCATTTGCACTGCTAAGTAATTGAGCAACAAAATGGCAGAGGAAATTCATTGTTGTTAAAATGCAGAATGGTGCCCCTCAAGGCAGCTTTCAGTCTAGCCATTTCTAGTCCTTTAGTCTAGAAAGTGCACTTGGAGGATGGTTTTGAAAAATCTTAGCTCAGTATTCAAATATAGTTAGATAAATAAGATGCTAGAAATTATCAGAAAGGAAATAGAGAACAGTCCAAAATGTCACTATGCTGCTTTAAAGCCACAGTGCAGTCCTATCATGGAAAATATGCACATTTCTACTTACCCGATGTGCATGTTGTATGAAGCTGATAGAAGAATAGGACAATGGAGAAAAGAAGATAAGGCAATCAGACATATAGACTGGATTCCATTAGAGAAGAGGCTAAAACCAAGGCGAGGAGAAGTTCATAAGCTATGACTCAACAGCTGGGAGAAGACATGGCCGGAGGAAGACACTACATATGTCTGGACAATCACAAGATGTGATTAAAGAGTGCATGGGAATTTTTTTTTTTTTCACTACTTTCCCCTACTAGGGATGTTAAATGAAATTATTAAGCATCTGATTTAAAAATAACGATAAAAAGACTTTTTACTATGTTACACACATTTCAGTTGTAGAAGTCACTGATACCAGGTGTTCTGAATGTCAAAATCTTAAAAGGATTAGAAATGGGATCAGAGATGTTTATGGAAGAAACATTCACTGTTGGCTACTGAACAAAATAAACTGGATGCAAGTTCTGCAAGAGTTCTTAAATATTGATTAGCAGAAGCTGTGAGGATATAGAAAGAGAAATAAATCTATTTGTTCTGCTATAATATTCTTTACCTAACCACCCACTACTGGCCATCCTCCAGATACACTACTGGATGAGTAGGAGAGAAAATGTATGTTTACTGAGACTTTTGGCCTTCCTGACACCTTATATGATTAAATAAAAATAAAGTAGCAAAATTGCTTATTGTCAGACAATATGTCCCAAAGGGCTCCAGTTTCAAAGACATAGAATGCTCTTCTCTCTTATTTAAGCTCCTATCTATAGGTACCACTTTCACTGGAATGAGAATTATAACATTTGAAGTGGCCTTACTAACAAGCAGAACTTCTTTTCAAGTCTGATACTAACTGATTCCAATCATGTAAAATACACACCCAGCAGGAAAAAAAGACTTCCTAATTTTCCCATTCTCAGTATTGTCACTGAATCATTGTTCTTTCCCCTTGATTAACATGCATTGCTAAACTTATTCAGCAAGCAGCACACCTCTCAAAGAATTTTAGCTATTATTATTATGATGCACATTTGTAAAATTCCCATGCTCATTGTATCTAGAATCCTTGTATCACTTTAAAAAGTACAAAATGACAAGTGGCATTTCTCTTTTTTGCTAATGACAGTGTACTTTATGTGATCCATTGCAGCAAGTGAACTAACTCCATGAAATGATCAAAGAATTGACAAAAAACTGCCGGGAACAGAAATGACACAGGGTTCAACACAAGAAACTTGAACATAGGTCAGAGCTTCTATCTTGTTCTAAAAGTAGTCATGCTTAAACTTCTCCTGCAAAGATCAATTCCAAAAATGTGAGTCTACCACTATGAATAGGATATGTGACTTCAAACTTCACTACTCATGGGACTGGTAAATAAATATGTCTATGCAGAGCCTGAAAAGCTGTCCTGCAAGAAATGAGATGTTAAACGGTTAGGGTTATGTACCAACACTTTGAATTTCACCTTAAGGTTAATTGGTAGCTGTTGGAAAATACAAAGGACCACTGAAATAAATGCTTGACATTCTAGTTTCCTGATCTTATTTCTAGCAATCTAGTAATGAGTTTTTTAAAATGACAAAAGCAAGAGCAGCTCATGGGAAGGGAATGAAGGGGAGCTAAGTGCCCGATCAGGCTCTCTTATTCATCAGATTCAATCTTTAAACTCTTGCAAAATCCCACAAAATTTTGCGACAAGGGCAACTACTTTGAAGGGATATTCTTTCATTAAATTGTTAGTTTTTAAAACTAACAATTTGCATTTAATTACGTCCAGGTGCACAGGATTTAAATAAAGAATATGCCACAGCCAGATTCCTTTGGCTTCATGCCTGTTATATGAATTTGCATTAGTAGGATTGACATTTTTCTGTCTGTATAGTTAAAAAGCTTTGTGTAAGAGAGGATAAAATCAACTGAAATGATATGAAGATTTCTAAATAGCAAAAGAGAAGTATTTCACAACAACAACTTACTAAGTAAGATACAGAGCTTTTTTAATACACCTTAATAAACACCTTAAAAACACCTCAGTAAATTCTATATACCACCACTTACTTAAATTTACACCAGAGAATGATGAACTACTCACAGTCTATTCTATTAAGAGTGAAAGACAATAAATCTAATGTTACTTGGTGTCATTTGAAACAAAACTCCTTCTGTGTAATGCACTGAAGAATTATTCCCTTCTATAAATCCACACGGCAAGCTCAAAACAAGTTTGTATCCTAACAATTCAACAAATACATTCCACATGCTTTAGGTCTCTTCTGCAGTGGTATCAAAAAACAAAACAAAACAAAACAAAAACAAAATTCAAACAAAAATAAACAAAAACAGAAAAAGACATTCGGAGGATAAAGAACTATTGATGCTTCTGTTTGTGGCCATTTCCTCTAGTTCTGTCACTGGCCAACACTGAAAAGGGGCTGGCCCCATCCTCCTCACTGCCTCCCTTGAGGTACTTACAGACACTGATCAGGTCCCCTCTCAGCCTTCTCTTCTCCA
>JAWLRI010000240.1:2377630-2388930 GCA_034781795.1 Crypturellus tataupa
GTGAGGGACGGTGTCAAAAGCCTTGGTGAAGTCAAGATAGATGACATCCACCACTCTCCCCTCATCTATCCAGCTGGCCATCCCATTATAGAAGGCTATCAGGTTAGTCAAGCATGATTTCCCCTTGGTGAATCCATGCTGACTACTGAGCACCTTCTTGCCCTCCATGTGCCTGGAGACAATGGCCAGTATGAGCCATTCCATCACTTTTCCGGGGACGGAGGTGAGGCTCAATGACCTGTAGTTGCCTGGATCCTCCTTCTTCCTTTTATGAAGACTGGTGTGACACTGGCCTTCTTCCAGTCCTCCGGCACCTTCCCCGTAAATTAGAAGGACTTTTTTTGTTCACTATTTCACATTTTTTGAGAGAAAGAACAATAACTTCTAAGTAGTTTCATTATTGACAGACGTACAAAGAGGATACTGAATTAATTTACCTTCATGGATTGAAAACAATGCAAACTTCGTTGAAACATTTTTAAAATAAGCCATTATTTTAACCTTAAATTTTGATGAGTGCTCTGTATCTGATTTCTGTTGCAATGCATTTGTGAGTGACAGAGCAAAGGTATTAAGTATTATTATTAAGTATTTTTATTTTAAGAGAGAACCAAACTAAAAAAAAAAAAGTCAAAAATCAGGTATAGAAAATTGTGTCTCTATTGGAATCATTATTTTTGCAGTTTTCAGGTATTAGTCTTCTAGATGTGTAGGTGTTATATCTTTATCATTTTTTATCCTACTGAACGTTACTGAGCTTTATCATCTTTTAACTAGATTAATGTATATTCTTTTGCTAAACCAATGTCAATTGTCTGACAAGCCTCAAATACTGAACTCCTTAATAACTCTTTTACAGTTTTTGAGCATTTCCTTCATACCTCAAATTTACATATCCTAGTTTCCTACAAATAATATATTTTATAATGGTATTAAAAGAAGATTTTTTTTTTAATGACAAGAAGACTGTCTTCATTGAAACGAAAATAGACCAGGTCAAGCTTCACTTTGCAAATAACTCCACTGAGCTATCTGTTCAAAATGAAACAGTGCCTACATAAACTGTTAGGAAGGTTTACCCTGCACACCCCAAAGCTCTACCTGTAGGGTTTATGGTTGAAATGTGGTCCTCAGTTCTGAGTCAGAGACAGAATTAGCATAAAGGCCTCCTCCTGGCATGGGATCTGAGCCACAGAAATATCCAAGGGGTGATGGCTCTGATATTGATCAATTAATCTTTCCTCAAGCTGTGAAATACTGAGCTTATGAAAGTTTAATAAAAACTGATGTTGTCTCACACACACAAAAAAAGTTTCAACCTGAAAACAACTTCTGATGAAAAATTCTTTCTCACAATAAAAACAACTAACTGGTTTTTATCACAACTAGCACGAAATACAGATATCAAAGTTTGGACCAGGAGTGAGCAGAGCATGCTGAAACCTGTGGTGTCTGCAGCCTCCAGATTCCCCATTAAACGAGCCCAACTGCAATGCACTCTTTTATGCAAGCCGGGTGAATTCAGGCTTCAGGCATGATAATGAGGCAGTGCTATGTTTGAAGCGTTTAGTCTCATAACAAAGCCTAGATAATCTGATTGCTTCCACGTATTATGAACCAAAATATTTGGGGGAAGAAACGCACACAACCTATATTTCTTTCTATGAGCCATCTCATATCGCTCAGCTGAAGCAAAAAAAAAAAAAAAAAAAAGAAGAAATTAGTTCCTCACTTCAGAGTGCTACAGAGTTACAAATGACAAGCAACTTTTTATAGCACTCATCTCCATCATGACTTCACTGAAGGTTTCCATTCACCTGAATAGCAACAATCTTTAATCAATGCAGTGAAGATAGTGGATTCAATATTGCCATCTGTGGATTCATATCATCACTCTGCTAGCTGTTTTTCTTTTCTGGCAAGCTTCAGTCACTTCATTTTCTCATATTTCTGGCTCAACAGTTCAGAATGAAGCAAGGCTGTTGTTGCTGCAGGAATTGTTCAAGGTTTTCTCTATAAATTTCTTTTGCTTATACTCTGTAGATTTCATATTTATAAGCATCAACAGTTGTTTTTCTCCCTGCTTTTCTGAAGCCGTAGTATTTATATACAGGATTTTGCTTCTGAGGCTTCAAGGCAAGCATATTAAAGGGACTGCCACAAGGCAAACATAACACCAGTTTTACATAGGATTTTCAGGTGTTTACAGTTTAAACTAGCAGGAAGGTTGCTCTCAGAAAACCGTCAATTCTATATTGTAATACAGATTTCCTAGAGTTCCTTTTTAATATGCCTTTTTTCAATATTATATCAAAATCCCACAGGCCATTTTTTTATCAGAACAAGAATCTAAGTAGATATTCTATCATTCCTATTTCTTTTAGAAATACCCTACAGATAATCAAAACGCAAAAAAAACAAAAAAAAAAAAAAAAAAAAAACAAAAAAAAACAGTGTTCAGCTTCTCAGAAATCAGTGATTGGCCTAGCTATAGAAATTAGGCATAGTATATCTAATTCGTGTGCTATAAGGACTAAAACTATTAGGAAGACTATTAGGAAAACTATTAGGAGATTTTTTGTCATTATATTACAGATTATTGAACATTTCAACAGAATGAGATATCCAGAATGAAACACTGAGGGGAGATATCTCTCACTGAGAAGTAAACAGATTTTCTGAACAGATACATTTTTTTTATGTCAGCATGCAAGGTAACTCCATCTAAAAATGCATAAAAACATAGTCATATTTTACACTAAGCACTTCTGTGTACAGGAATTAATATACATTTAGTAGGTGATTTTTAAAAGGAAAACAAGATACATCTATACATGCTGCTGATGTTCAGGTGAAAAACAGCAGAAATATGTGGTAAATTCCATCTGCCTTAGAGTTTATATATTGATTTTTTTATAGCACCCATCTCACTAAGTGTGAATTATACATACAGCTTGGAACGCTCCACCTGCACTCTGCCCACTACTCCGTTTCTTCCAAGATTCCTTGTAACATATCACACCTCTACACAGTGTGAAATGTTTGCCATTTTTATGTCTAAAAACTGTCTGCTAAGGATGTGTTTCTTTCTTCACTAAAAAGTTACACTAGTTTAAAAGGCAATACGAGCTATGCTGAAAGCTAGAGCAGGGAACAGTTTTAGGTTTCACACCCTGTGACACTCTATCTAGAGAGAGAAGCTACGCACATTCATGAAGGGAAGGCAGTAGCTTCCAGTGGAAAACCATCACCTCTTTTTGAAAGGTTTAAAGATGCTGTATTTTTGCTGTTCTGAAATAGGGGTCTTTGCAACAACACCCGAATTACCCAATAGCTATTAGGCACTGTTTGGCCTTTGCTGTGCAATAATTCTTAGGAAATCCTATGCTGGTTTCAAGGAAGTCCAGGGAAACTGTACCTATGCCATAACTTTCCAAATTTTATCATTTGCATTACTCTCATCCATGCAGAACATTTTTTCTAAAATAATAAAGATTGTATGGTTAGTTTTTATGTACAGTGACCCGAAGAACTAATGTACAGCTTCACGATCTCTATATTGCAGGAGCTCACAATCATTTGGAATAACCATCCTTGCATATTCCATCTACTGACATCTGCAGAGTTCTTTTTTACAGCTGCTTAGTAAGTGAAGTGTTGCAGTTACATATGTATCACATGACCAAACGTAGCACTGAGAAAACACAGCTTTCCTTCTTTTGGATGGTATGTACCAGGCCTGCACTGTAAAGTTAGAAAAGTCGGATCTTTTCAATTAGTTTATCCGCACAGCATACTGGGAGATAACCTAGTATTATAATCTATGTTTTACGAACAGGCAACTTAAACACAGATTTGACAGAATATCTGTAGTAAGCATGAAACAAAGACTGCATTGCTTAACTTACAGGATGAATTCTTGAACCACACTGTCCTCTTACCCTTGAAAAAATATATTATATTCTCATTAAATTCAATGGACAAATTGCGGTTGAATATAATTCTTTTACTTCCATCATTCCCATTCATGATACATCCTGTTGAAGTTTAGCTGCAAAGTGGGAATGTTCATTTCAATGCCTTTAAGCCCATGTACTTTGTTGAGTAATAAACTCAGTTTTAATACTGATTAGTCCATTTCCCAGGCAGACATTAGAACTTGAGTTTTGTTGTGTTATGGACCCAGACTAGACTCTCCAGCACTGTCTAAATGTCTCCATTCCAGAGAATGGCATTTGGCAGCCAGTCACTTCTATGTGAAGCTTACTAGGAAAGAGGCAATGTCATAAGTATGCAGGGATCATTGCATCTACCTCCTGTCAACATCTCTCCCAAATGGCAAGGACACTTTGCTTTTATACTTCCTGGCTGCGAGGATGAGGTAGTTGGCAGAAACTCAGTTGAGATAAAAGGGAAGTAGTTCAGACAGGGCAGGCAAGCATAAAAGAAGATGTTCTCTCAATCTTTTGCAGCGAAGAGATTTAATTCCCTGTTAATACCCTAGCTATTCGAGACAGTGATTTGGAACCTCACAGTGGCATCTATGGCCAAATGTCAATGCTTAAACCATGTGTACTGTGGAATTCTCCTAAAATTGTGTCCTTAAATGACTGTGCTACTGTAAATTGTTCTATCTTAAGAAACATTGCATAACATTTTGGTGGATGAATATTCTGCATCGCTTTGAGGTTTCAGCTCTGAGGGAAGAGATGAATCCATCCTTTGCCACCCAACCAAAAGAAGATCCATGGTTTCCATGGTCTTTTATTTATTATTTTTAATAACATAGGTCTCTCTGGGATGTTTTGGAGGTGACCTTGAGCAGGCAGGTACCTAGCAATTCCTTGTTGGCACTTCTGGCCAGCCTTCAGCAATCAGCATCTCACAAACTGATGTGCTCCTGTTCTCCCAGGCCCGTCTCCCATTCAGATAACAGTTTCACGCTGGGGAGGCAGTAAGAAAACCTAGCCCTGGGCTGCGGGATATGTGACTCTCTGCCTTCACCTTTTCATTTCTCATCTTAAACAGCACATACTTTTCAGTTCAACTTAGCTTCAGTTTAGTTCAGACGTGATACAACTAGTCTAAATTTATTTAGTATGGATGATTATGCTGCAGTTAACATTAAGATGAAACAATTGAAAGGACATTCAAACTTCTTTCAGTAGTGAAATGGTTCCTGCAAAAATTCCTCACTGGAAAAACTACTTGGCCAAACTTGCTAAACAAACTCTCTACAAAGAAGGATAAAAAAATATGTTTTTTTACCAAGAGAAAGATACTTATTAATTACAATTATCTATTTATATTGCATTGGTATTGTCACAGATGTGTAAGTATGACAAGTTTGTGTATCTGAAAGCAAATGAGACAATACAAGTGGCAATTAAAAGTAGTCTGATTTCTACACATTACTTGATAAAATGTCTGTGTCCCCTATTTAATTTAACCAACCAGCACAACTATTTATATATTTACCTACAGTATTTAAAATTAAAAATATTACAGAAACCTCATTCAATTTTATAAAGGTATATTTTAAATTTTATGGATTCTTGAATTAATATTTTTAGAGTTTGGTAGTTGTAATTATGACATATTTTAAGAGCAGTGAATGAACTGAGAATAAAAATGCATTGCATTTATTTTGCCTGCTAGAAAAAATATTAGTGTCAAATTGTTTCTCATAAAATGTTTTTTCTTAATTCGGGTGTCCTCAAACATTAATTTTCAGAGAAGGCAATCTTATCTTTTATGTCATTTTGGCATGCTTTCATAGGCTAACTGGAGCCTCTGAAGGAATTTCTGTGCTCAGAATTCAATGATTCATATGGAAAGTAAGTTTACTTCTGCAGCATAAAATGGCATTGAATAATAGCCTAAAACTTCACCACCTGGAGAATGTCAACTGTTTTTTTTTTTTTCCTTTTTTTCCCCAATGAGAAGTCTTGGAAAAAAAGAATCACCTACTTTTGGCTTGGCTAATATGAATTTCATCTGAAATTTGAAACTGAAAATCAGTTAATCCACATGGTGCTATTGTGTTACTTCAATCAGTCCTGCAAAACTATGCTTATATATGCCACAAATTACATTTGGGCTGTTTCCTGTTGGGCTGACTTTAATGATGTCACCATCAACATATACGAACGTACTGCTGATCTGAATTACTTGTTGGTTGCTTTTTGTGGAGAGTATTCTCCTCTCCTGTGCTGCAGCCTGGTACAACAATGTTGTTCCAATTCAAACGTCTATGGTATTAGCTGGCAACTGAGGACAGCAGACATCTACTAGGAAAGTTAATCTACTTAAAAGGAACATAGTTCTAAAATATGAAAAATAATTGCTTTTATTAAAAATAAATATTTAAAGAATGACAATTGTATTACCAATTGCTGGTTTATAGCATCTGAAAAACAGAAAATACACACAACAGACACCGCTATGATGCTATAAGAAAAATCAACCCACTAAAATTAATGGAATTTGCTTTTCTAGAGGGCTTTATTCTTTCTAGCTATCTATCCCACAAAATGATATTAGCAGGAGAACTGAATAATACTGAAGCCTGTGAGAGTTTTTATTTGTCCATCTGAAGTAGCCCAGACAGACAATGCCAGATGATACTCATGTTCTTTCACTCCCAAATTGATTCCTAGATTTGAATCAAAAGATATACCTATTGTACAGTTTATTTTTGTAGCATAGACTGTTGTCTAGGAGACCAAAACAACATTCATTTTTCCTTTCACTGTGCTAGAAATTAGTCAGAGACAGTATGTTTGACATGCTGAAAGATCACAGATAGGCCTCTTGTGACTCTTTTAGGGAAGATGCTATATAAATGTATTTTGTTGTTACTGCACTGAAGAGACTGTTTAAATTCTCCATTGCTCATAGGTTAAAAACAGCACTTTCAGAGACACGGATCTTATATTTCAAGAGAATGAGTAATATATTGATTCTTCAACATATAAATTTCCCCTAATACTGTACTACTTTATATTCATGTGCTTTGAGGCAGATTATTCCACTCTCATTTTACCAATGTACAAAACAATAAATTTCTAGCATATAATATTTTATTCTTATCAAAATATGTGGTTATATTCCACACATCTGCATCTATTTTTACTTTTATTATAGATCAAGTGTATGATTCTGATGCTGCAAGTATACTTAAAGAGGTTAAAAGAAGTGGTATTGCTTTAATGGAAATGGTTTGTTAGGGAAATCAACATCTGGAAGCAAATACTAAGTTTAAAGCCCAAGAAAATATTAAAATTCTCAATATTTCCTTTAAGAACAACTGAAAAAAAAACAGAAACTCTTGAGTTCAGTTTAGCAGTTAGAAAAAAAAATGACAAAGCAACAAATCTAATAGTTTGAAAACAAAACTTATCCCACAATAAGCATCACTGCTCCTGTTTCAGTATTTATTATGAGAGTGGCAGGTTTTATTGTTCCTTCTTACCGTGCTGTCGCTGTCCATTGCTATATCTAATATAACATTCAGTAAACAAGCTCTGTATCACATAAAGTCACTTCATGTTAATTTTCCCAGAAGAGAGTAGTTATTATATTTCATGTAATATTAAAGTAATATTTTTTCTACTAGTACCGCCATATTCTCAGTAATATAATTGTCCTTTGGATTAGCTGAATGTGAACACACAGGGTAGGCCATGAGCTTACTATATTTTTATTTCTGGAAAAGAGTCATGCTTTCATGTTTCAGATTAACCTCATCTTTAAAAGTACATTTGGTAGGTTTATGAAACACATACATAAAGGTACTAAAACTTAGATCTTCTCCTTTCCCACATTTTTTCCCTATTCCCAAGAAGCAATCACAAAAATGACAGCATATACATACTAGAGGCCATTCTTTTCCTACTAACACTTTGTATTTGTCAGTGCTGATTACAAAGATTACTAGGGAAAAAAAAGAGAGGCTAATTAGATAATTGGTGAAAGTTCCATACAGCCGGTAAGGAGGGATGTCCTCTCATACAAACAAATATGCTGAAGCTCCGCAAAAAGTGGGGCTCTTTTTGTGCATAATCTACGGTTTTGTAACACTTTAGCAATGTGACACAGTGGGATTTGAAACATTCCAAAGGAGAGAAAAAACTTGAATGACGTTACAGATTTTCTAGAAATGGAATCTGACTGTCTTGCAAATCTCAAGATAGTGTTAGCTTTTATGTATTCTTTCTAACCATACAGCAATTTGTCATCATAACATTCAAAATCACTTGTCTATATATTCTTATTCATGAATGTACGTATCGTACAGGGCAGTATTTCAACTTCTGCATGTCTGACATTGCAAACTGGGAGACGTATTCTGACTGAAGTATCCTCTCTGCTAATGGAATTGCCCAGAATGAGTAACTTCAGAAGGAATGAAATATGTGACAGTCACTTATGCAGAATTCATAATTTTGTTCTTTTTTAATGACATTCTCAACACATTTATCATTGAGTTTGGAAATGACCTGAGGAAAATCATCTTTGGTAATGATGAGAACAAAATGGTTGTCTATGCTGTCTTAGATCTGATCTTCTGCTGTGCACAGATTGAGAATGGCCAATTAACCCTAATTGTGATTAATTATGTTCTTTTTATTAAAGATAATGGGAGACTACTGTCTAACAGGTAATAACCCGACACCACTTGTCTAACTGTGTTTAAAACCTCAGGTTATATTTAAGTGGCCATACATGTGATATGCCAGTACTGCATCTACTATAGCTTTGTTGCAGTATTCACACACTGAGTTAATTTTGGGACAGTGTAAAACATTACTACATAGCACTGCTAACTAACTCGATTGTCTTCCTACTGCACCATTAGTTTTCCCTGGAATATACCTGTTTTGAATGTATGTTATGAAAGCTGGAGAAGCATGGAAGGCTTTTCTCTTTTTGTGTATGTCCTCCTTTGCCTGTTTCAACCTGTCCTTGTAGCAGACAGCATAGTGAAATATGCAAGAATTTTGAAATTATCCAAGTGTAAAGTGCACAGTCATATTGTTGATATTATTTGCATACTTCCTGCCATATGAGAGAAAAACCCAGCCAAGAGAGAGTTTTCTTTGCTGTTAGACTGATTAAACAGCAGATATAGTAAAAAAAATTCTCCCAAACCTGCTAATTGGAAAAATCATTGTCATTAGTCAAAAATACTCATTAAGTGTATCTGATTGCCATAAGAATATTTCTTGGAAACCTCACCAAGTTTTCAACTGAAACTCCAGTTCCAAACAATAATATTCCCAGCCTTTCACTTGGGAAGACAAAACACACTCCTATGGGTTTTAGTAAACAGATTGTTTCTGTCAACATTTCCATAGAGATAAAAATGATGGCACAACAACCAGCTGTACTCCATAGCTCAAAAAACGTCACCTGTACTGGAACATGCAGAAGTCAACATTTTTTTCAAAATTTTCATCCAAAGGATTAGATGACTTGCCCAGAGTCAAACAGGAGAGTTCTAAAGCAAACACAGAGTTTTGTTTCCCAACAGCTTTATGCTGCACACACATTAGTGAAAAGGATTTTTAAGCACCAATTAAAATAGGCATTATAATGGGGGGAGCTCTACACACTAGAGTTCCCCTTTTGCGCATACTGGATCTCATTGACATAAGCAGAGGATAATTGCCAAATCCCAATAACTTTACTACATGGGAAGTTGAAGTTACATTACAGGATCTCAGAATTTTATCTGGCTTCTTCATTTGCAGTTTCACTGACACATATTTTAGCTATCCATCTCATGTATTGCTTCACATCTCTGTTATATCTATTTTTGATATTTGGTTCCTAAGTGGCAGATTTCCAACTCTTAAGTGGTCTGAAACATACACTGCTAAAGTTCTCAGGCTCTGTAAGGAAGGCATGCAAGGTAATTCAAGCTGAAGTGGTCATTTAAGAAGTACAGTACTTTTTACAAGAAATACTAAAAGAGTAAATTTAAAAACAGATTTTCTGTAAATAGTTTTCTATACTGCAAAGGACTGAGTGAAACTCTGGCAGTCAGCACATTCCCAAATAAATATAGCAAAAATATTTTACTTCTGTTAGCAATCTCTCCTGTAATGACTACTTTTAATGTCTTAAAACAATTATGTCTTCATTCCCCTATAGTTTATCTATCCTGATTTTTTTCTGTTGGTGAAAACAATAATTTCTCTGGAGAATTCTGCATCACAAAAAAGTAAACATGCTCTATTAGTAATAAGATTCTTCTCAGTCAATTTCATCATGTAGCTGGATAAAAGAAATCTGATATTCTGCGTTATCTTAAATATACATCACAGTACTCAGCATTTGAACTATGAGTCTCTTTGATGGGAAGTAAATAGTTACAGGCACACAGCCAATTGGAATGAATACCCCCTTGCTATTTGTGTGTAAATCCTACAGGTCTGTCTGTACACTGAGTGGAGAATATGATAAGGTTCAAGAGATGACTTTGTCACAGATTCACAATTGTTATTGCTTCGATTCCAAATTTTGAAAGACATTTTCAGTTAAATAAAACTAAATGTTTCAATTTTTAAGTCTATGGAACACAACAGAGTAGATTCTGGGTTGCCATGGGTAGCATCATTTAATGATTCACATTCTTTTTCCTGCAACCTAATTTTATGAGAAATTACACAATCTTAACCTCAGGGAATGTTTTTGAGATTGTAATTTGAAACCAGTTTTAAATAACAAGAACATATAAGTGGACTAGAATGAGTGAAGTACAGACATTGCTGCTATTTCTTTTAGACTGCTTTCTACTAATCTTTATCATCCTGAGTTACAGAGTAATGATATACTGTGACATTTATAATCAGCTAGAGTTTTAGATAAAAGGATTCATGTATTACTTTTTTTCTTTCAGTCCCCCCTTTACTGTAAAAGACACTGCCTACATGATGGGGACTGCTACTTGTTGGACATCATGATTTGTCGGCCATTACCACACCAATGTCTGACTCTTGGCCCCAGATCAGCTTAGGCATTCCTAGAGGCCCATCTTTCCCAAAACAATCATGGGACACTAAAAAACAAGATGATCCAGAATCTGATTTCAAGAGCACTAAAGTAAATCATGGATATTTACTGCCTTTGCTGAAGTCCAAGACCATGAGAAGGCAAATGAAGAATAATTTTTCCCCCTCAAAGAACAGAGGGAAGTGATTCCACTGCCATGAAAGTAATGCGAAAGAAAGAAAGAAAGAAAGAAAGAAAGAAAGAAAGAAAGAAAGAAAGAAAGAAAGAAAGAAAGAAAGAAA
>JAWLRI010000240.1:2389030-2415636 GCA_034781795.1 Crypturellus tataupa
AAGAAAGAAAGAAAGAAAGAAAGAAAGAAAGAAAGAAAGAAAGAAAGAAAGAAAGAAAGAAAGAAAGAAAGAAAAGCAGGTAAGTTGTGTTTGATCTTGTGTTTTTCTCCTATATGAAAAAAAAATATCTCCTGGGGCTCCTCTGAGCAGACATGCCTATTTTATATCACTCGCAAAATATCCTGATGCTACTGGGATGAAAATTTATATCATTTCACTCAATCAACTGTTATGTGATTATGCAGGTTTAGAAAATAAGTACAAGATTTGTATGGTGAGCAAGTGGGCTATTCACTGATAGCTTAAATCACATTAAAGGGAAAAAAGCAAAACCTCAAATGTTAATATGGCTCAATAACATGTACTTTATTTCCTTTTTTTGGTCTTATAAGGGACAGGACAAGATAGTTCCACTGATACTGCTTCTTTCCCCTGCAATGATTCCAGAAAAGTAAAATTCCAACTAATAGAAACTAAGCATATTAAACAAGCACAGTTTATCTTCCCCAAAATCATTGCACTAATAGCCCTGTCAACTGCTAGTAGTCAAGTTTTATTCTTTAATGAGAATATCATGAATTAAGAAAAGTGAAAATTCTAGACTAAGAGGTAATTACCAGTCAGATGAATTTTCAAAACCATAAAGAAAATGAATGAATGAGTTATGCTAAGAGATTAATACAACTTTTAAAAGAATGCTAACACAAGACAGAAAAGTAGAACTAAAGAAAAGAAAAAGGAAAAGAGATTATAAGTATAGTAGAACTAGCCTGAAAATGCAAATAGAAAAAACAAAATACACATCATAAAGAAACTACATAGGTTCCCTATAAAGACCCTGATCATGAGGAGCAAAGATAGCTAGAAAGCAGCAACACAAATTTCAGAGAATTAACTCAGAGAAAATAACTGTATTATCCTCTTTCCCAACTCTGAATTCTTCAAAGCGTAGGATAACAAAGTCTAAACAGAATGTGAAGGGATCATCAAAAGCTCAGAATAAGATGGAGGAATTTCATAAAATGGCCTAACACTGCCAAAAATGCACAGAGGCAACACAAAATATATCAGTATCTCTGATGAAATGTTTTCTGTTGAGAAATACTCATTTACTATGATGAAAAATGTTCCAGGACAATATAAGAAATTCAGTGAGGCCTGCTTTAGACAATATATGCATACATATGTGTGTGTGTGTGTATGTTTCTTCTTTATGTTGAAATGCAATTGAAGCATTGTTTTCAAACAAAACCAACTTCTCAAAATATAGTATGAAAGCACTGAAATTCCAGGCTTCTCTAAGCTCTTGCTACATATCATCTGCAAAACAAACTTAAAGAAGAAGGACAGATAAATCTTACAAAGAACCCACAACACTATCAATAATGATGAAAAACTATTTTTAATAGTTAAAAGCCATAAGCGAAAAGTCATCACTTTTTTTCAGTGAGCTCTCAGGTTTGGTAATAAGACAGGACACTATTTATTAATGTAGTCCAAATTATTATGTAGTCCAATTTATTAATGGTTCAAAGTACACAGTATAGATGCAGAGACACTCTGCTATTATTGAAATCAATTTGGGATAAGATGGCCTAAAAATAATTCTCAGTACAAGTCAGTGCAGAACTAGAAGTTGTGAAGACTGTTATTTTGTACCTAAAGGAAAATCTTCAAAATCTCTTTATTTTTAAATGTGTATTTTAGAGAAAAATAAATAATGGAATTTTCTGTGCATCACTGCTTTCTATAAATAGCTGAACTTTGAGGAGATTTGCTGCATGATTTTTCCAGCTTGTTGGAACTGGATTGCTGCAAATTCTGAGTGACAATCAAATCATCAGCCCTTGTTGCCAATAGAAGTGTCAGATTTCCAGTTACAAGAGATCTTTGATTGGTGATTTGATCCCTTGTCATATCTTTTCTCAATATCTTATGGAAAAAAAAGAGAGTTGGTTGCAAACTTACCTACTGAGACATTTTCCACTGGTAAATACTGACTTGAAAGAAACAAGATGACAATTTCTTTTGAACAAAATGAGGCAGACGAAGCCCCCAAGATCCCCTGATCTCCCTAGTGAGCGTCAGAGACTCTTGATCTCCCGTGGTCTGAATTACAGAGCCACACTTCCATTCCTAAGCATGAATAATCTCAGTCTTTTTTATAGTGAGTAGCAGTTTATGTTCAATGGATCAAGAGTATAGCTACCTCTAAATAGAGTACTGTTCCAAATAACTTTCTAGGATGGTGTTCTAGTTGCTGTATTTCCAGTTTAGTTTTAACCCTCCCAAGAAAGAAAGAACAAAACAAGTGAAAACTCCCATGTGATGGATGGATGTTCTAATCATCGTTGCACTATGTGGCCCTAGAAAATTCTGAATATTAAGGCTCAAGGAGACGAAGCACACTCACGCTCACTGTGCTTCTCTCATTTTTTTTTTAAAATCTTGGCTATGGAATAGGCCCATCTTTGTTTCGTATAAACTGGTTTTTATGGATTTTATTTCAAGATAGGAAAAGTCAATCTGTGTTACACCCTAAACTGTTGTACAAAAACAGCACTGCATCATAGGAACCTGGAGAATATGATAAAGAAGTCTAGAGAGATTCAGTTAGTAGAAAGTAAACTATATAATACTTGAGCATGATATGTACATATTTTCATCCAGGAAAAACTGGCATTCTTTCTAACATATATGTGAACAACAGAGTGATAGAGTTTGGCCAATAAGCAGATCTCTACTCACTAAGAGTGCAACTGCATATAGATTGAGAGTAGTTCAGAAGCTGCATTCTTATGAGCCCAAGTTACAGGAGAATTGATGTAATTTATACAAGAATGACTGCGACAACAATTAATACCTTCTGGTAAGTTCTTATCTTTTTCCACAGGCTTGCTTCATTTAAAACTCTTTAAAACTAAACTCCTACAGTTTTAATAGAAAATAAAATGTAGATAATCTCATATAGTCAAGCACACATTCACATCACACACTCAGAACTGTAATTTCACAAGACATTTTAAGAAGATAACTTTAATGGGCAATATTTGTGCATGAGACTGCTGCAATTATGGAAGATGGTGTACTGAGGCATTGACTCCAAATCACAGAATCCTACAATCATTATGGTTGGAAAAGACCTTCAAGATCATCGAATCCAAATGTAAGCCCTTCAACACCATACCTGCTAAACCATGTCCCAACGAGACTCATCTACATATTTCTTGAACACTGACAGAGATGGTGACTCCCCTACTTCCCTGGGCAGCCTGTTCCAATGCTTCACCACTCCTTCTGTGTAGAAATTCTTCTAATGCCTAACCTGAACCTCCTCTGGCAAAACGTGAGGTCATTTCCTCTTGTCCTATCTGTAGTTATTCTGGAGAAGAGATTGATGCCTGCCTCACTACAACCTTCTTTCAGGTAGTTGTAGAGAGCAGTAAGGTCTCCCTTGAGTCTTCTCACCTCCTGACTGAATACCCCAGCTTCCCCGGCAGCTCCTCGTAAGGTCTGTGCTCCAGCCCCTTTATCAGATTCGTGCCCTTCCCCGGACACACTCCAGAACCATAGTGAACTTCTTGTAGTAAGGGGCCCAAAACTGAACAAAGTATTCAAGGTGCGGTCTCACTAGTACCAAGTATAGGGAAATAAATCCTTTGTTTCTCTACTGACTTTGGCCAAAAACCTATTTATTCGATTGTGTTGTCTTTGGGATAGCAAAAGCAGAGACGGGAGAATATGATTGTCATAGAACAAGGTATTCACAGAAAAATAATAACTATTGCCTGAAACTGTGGGAAGACAGACAGGCAAGCAATGGGGAAACTGCCTATGTGAGGCTCTTCAGCTATACATTTATCATGTCGGATTAGCCCCGTTCTGTTTTTCTTCTGCTGTCACTTTTGCCAACTTGCATAGTGTTTTTGTGATATGAATAGATTTCAAATATGAACTTTGGACTGAAGTTGAAAATTTATTTCCAGGACTTTATTTGAAACCAGAGGTCCAAAGGGAAAATACATTTAAGGAAATTCATTTAAGAAATCTAATATATACTAGGTGCCACATCAGAGTTTTTTGAAGAATTCTGCAGAAAGGGTGGGTATTATTATTTTCTGACTTATCTAACAATCAGTTATTATTAATCAAGATGAAAAGATAATTCGCTAGTATTCTCTGTCAAAAGGGACATTCTTTTAGGAAGTGGCAAACAGGATAAAATTAGACATGATCTTCAATCAAAGGAGAAATCTAAATCATGTCAAATATTCGAAGTCTTTATAAAGACACAACTTGTAGCTAAGCTTCATAGTTGAGGCTAACGGAATAAAAGTCAAACTAAAATTACTGTGAAATTCAAGTAGAACTTGCTTCTGTGATTCCAAAAACGCTTTGCCACTGATTACAAAAATATTAAGACAGGGCTTCCTCAACCATTTTATAGATAAGGGAATTTTAGATAAAATTTCCACATCCATTGGTCTAGATATATGTCCAATATATATGCATCATATATTTCACCATCTTTTATCATATATCTGTGATTCCTTCTCCATAAGACTGTCATGTTTTCACAACTAAACTTTGCAATTATTTTTCAGTCCTATATAACTGCTGTTATATAGGACTACTACTAGGTAGCAGAGTGGCCCAAGCCTGAATCAAATTAATGCTCTTCATTTCCTTCATATTTAGTTCTTCATTCACTCAAGCAAGCAGGTAATGGATGGATAGAGTCATAAAGCCTAAAGAAATGTAAATAATGCATGGATTCCTATGAATTCCTATGAATTTCTGGCCTAACATCATTATCTCCTGCATTTAGAATCAAAAAAAGGGAATGGAAAAACATATGGTAGTAGATTAGAATATCTGAAACTAGATTATATTGGATTTTGCTATGTACTCCAAGAGCATGACAGATGACAAGTAAGACAACATGAGGACTCAATGACAGTCATCCTGTGCTTTCCTTACTCTGTCTACACAGACTCTTATCCATTTATGACACAATTCTGGCTGCATCTATGGCTCCAGGAGAAATAAGAAAATACTTCTTTGCATTTATTATATCCCTAGATGAAAAATGGTTCATGAAATTACAAACTGGTTAATCTGATCTGACTGAAATTTTCCTATTTTAGAAAGTGTATTTATTGAAATTCTCTAAGCTTAGGAGGAAAATATTAAAGATAGAGTTGATACACAGTTTTCTATCATTAAAGCAAATGAAATCGGAGCACTATTGGAAAATAGTAAAAGTTACCTATTAGCAATAATGGGGTAAGTCTCAACCATATATGAAAACAAACTATCTTTGAAGCATGTCTGATTTCTAGAGAAAAAAAATCACTTTAACATGTTGGATATAGCTTTCCACAGTTGCAGGAAGACATAAGGTTATTCTAAGCTTTTGTTGCAAGATAGAACATATCTGTCACAATCTACCATGATTAACACTTCTGGCACATCATAACTGGTCATAACTACAAAGTCTCAAAATCTTTGCCATGGCTTCCTGAAAATAAGGAATTGTTTTCTGCTTCTCAGGAACAGAATAACAAATGGACACAGTCCATGTTTGCTCTGAGGACATGATGCTTTTATTTATTTATTTATTTATTTATTTGGATAGCAAAAGAACTGCAAGCCTGGTAGGAATAATTTATGGACTAGAATAAATAAGACGTTCTTGAATACACAGCCCAGTGCATTCTGAGAAAAGACATAAATGTTATTTCATTTCTGTGATTTTCTTTTTTTCTTTTTCTGGAAACAATATTTGATAATAATTTGAAGCTTTTTCTTACGACCCTTTGAATAGTGTTTTCTTGTGAGTGGGTGAGGGAAGGATTTCCTATAGCAACACAGATATTCCAAAGTATTTTGTCTAAGTCACAGAACCTGAAATAGCTTGCGTAGTACCTTATTTCTACAGCTAATTATGATATAGAGGCATAGATGGCTGATTAAAGTAGAGTGGTGTTTTACTTACAATTTAAATGCAATTGCATCAAGAATTATTTATATCTGTGTCATTAAGAACATAACAACAGGCTTGTTTCTGACTGTCATATTAAATTCTTCTTAGGAAGCATATATCTCTGTCTTAAAAGGCAAATGGGCAGTAATACCTGCAGGTCTTACGCCAACCTTGTAACACAACAATCCAGCATGGGAATGTTTAATGCTCTCATCCAGGAACCAAATCCATTACTGATTATTAAGATTAAAAAAAAAAAAAAGGCAAATATTTTAGCATCTAAGTATCAACGAGGCAAATCCGGATTTCAGCTGAGAAATCCTACTGTGCAAATATTCTTTAAAATACAGGTAGCATACACAGTAGCTCTTTGAATAGATGCTAGCCAGAAAAGTGTTGTGCAATGGAAAGCTGGGATAATATAGAAGTCAGTTCTGTTGATCTATTTTAACAAGGATATATAGAGAGCAAGTTCTTTAGCTTTGACCTGAATCTTTTTCTGCCTGGAAGTGGAACATACCTATTTCTAACAATCTGTAATTGTGGCAGATCAAAGTCCTGTTTCCTCTGGGCATGCACAGGTGGCTCTGAGGCTATGTTCATATTGCCATTTTGCGAGATGGATAGTGACAAATGCATTGTATGTGAAATCCCAGCAGATTCAGGGTTCTTTTGTTTCATTCTGCAAGTGCTATAAATAAGTTGTGTGGCACAAAACAGACTGCTGAATGAAACAAATGCACACACGCAAAATAAATCAGAGCAACCTTAGTGGTTTACAAATGGACATTCTCAACAGGATCCAAACAAAGAGACAGGGCTTTTTTATTTTTATTTTTTTTAACCAAATGAAAGAACAGCTTTACCGCATTGCACAGGCACTTCAGAGAAGAAGCTCCTATCAAATATTCATGGTAGCCTCTTGTCTACACAAGTTGGCCTGATAGAGTAATAGTGTCGACTCACCTGGCACCAAAACGCAGCCATTTTCCCTTTCCCCATCCAGTAAATCTGTGGCTGTCAGTGATAGGAGCTGATGGGAAATGATAGCCTTATTGAGCTGCCTCGTGAACTGTGACTCATTTGTTCTGAAGATCCAGACTGACAGCCTCTGCATTTCTCCCTTCCAGCGAAATTGAGTATAAATCACTTCATCATTTTTCCCCATGACAGTTTATCAGAACTCTGGAATTTTATATGAAGTCATAGAGGCTGGTGGTGGAAATCAGACTCACAGGTGATCTTGTTGTTAGAGATCACTACATCTGCTAAGTTTTAATATCCCCATTATTCCCCCAAAACCTGCAGTCTGACTCCCACCAACCACAGACATGCACACATACATACACACATGCTTGACACGGTGACAGAGAGGCAGAACTGATCACGCTCACTTCTGCTGGCCTTAGGTGCAAATGACTTAAGGCTAAAACTCCACTGAACTCAACAAATGATATTTACTTTCACATCTTGGCAAATCCATTTCCCATTTTGTCTTTTTCTTTTCTGGGGAAGAGTCGGGGTATGTGTTAAAAGGGTTAAAAGAAAAAAGAATCCTTTAATGAACAACACTTCCTCAGTGGGGAAGAAACCTTCTGCTGTCATTTGTTTCCATTAGTAATAAACAGCAAAATGAAAAAAGAGTTTGAGTAAACTAGATACTAAACTTTTATCAACTTGTTATTTAGAAAAAAATGAAGGACAATCACCAACAACTAGAATTAGATATTGCTGAGAGTTTTTAGTGCAGGGCAGCTGGTATATTTACCAGTTCAGCTTCTTTTGGATTTCTCAATGCACTATGTAAATATTACTCATTAATGGTAGGACTGAATAATTTAGTGGAATTAAAGAAATAGCTATCTGTATTAAAATTTTTTTAAAAATTGAACTAGACTTACAAAGTCTCGACATGAAACAACAAAGGACAGGTATACTTATATTTATATATATCTAAGCGTGTAAAATAAAATGCTTATATTTCTGACTTTAATCATTATAACTGCAAGGAGACTTCGGGAGTTTGGTGAACACTGTACTGGGTTCTGAATCACTGTTCTGGTCAGGGTTTGTTTGATAATATTGAACTGAAATCCTTGTCCTTGCCCTGGAAGTGGATCATATAAGATGACTTAAGCTGGATGACTGGATTTGGGATTCTTTTGTGCTCCAGGATGGATGAATTCCTCTATTCTCTTTATCTTTTGAAGTTCTTCCATAAAATCTGATCTTGATCCCTGCAGGTAGGTGGCCAAGCATGCAAATCCCTCCAGAGAGGTGACAGGAGGTAATGAATTCTGCAGATGGATGATGTCCTATATCAACGTGATCTAACGTGTTCTCCTCACAGCGTGTTCCTTCAGCAAGATGCTGCAGTGTAGGGGCAGATCACACAGAGCTGCCCTCTTACTAGCCACACTGACCATAGCAAAATTTACAGTAGAACACATGCTATAACAAAGAATAAATTTAAACTACCACCGAAGATTACATGGCTCAAAACTGGTTTCATTTAGTGTCTAACATTTAGGCCACAATAGAACGCACATCCTAGCCTAGCCTAAACCTGGTTTTCCAAGAGCAGAAACTTCATGTAAGAAGCCAACATTTTCTTCCCTTCAAATATTTGTTATTACAAGTTATTTGCAAGTGAAAACATAGACCCCATGCTTATAACACAGAGGATACTGAGCATGTCTCTTAATTGTCTCAAATGGTTGAACTCTAATTTTCATTCTGTTTTAGCCCTGACTATGGTCATTCTCAACACTGACCTAGGCAGCATAAAATCCTGACAGCTCTCATCATTAAGCTCCATTAAATGTTATTTCATCTGCTTTAGCACTCGGTTGCATATATCATTAGATTATGGACACTTGCCTGCCCCTTTAATGCTAATAATGACATGGGCCAGTGGGCTAATTTTGCACAAGGGATGCATCAGTGAGCTAGAAGAATGTGCACCCACTATGAAGAAAAAATGCTGAGACAAACCTAAATAAAATGTAAAACAGCAATAAAATATTAAGATTCCTCCCTCAGGAGATCAAGAGTAGGGTCATACATAGTGCTTCATGAAGTGTTTCAAAAGTTTCCTAATGATAAAAACACTGAGAAGGCAATTTACATCCATGTTCATATTTCATGATGCTAAACTAAGAGTGAGTTAAGTTTGAAGGCATTTGGATCCTTTATGGAATGGTGGTATTTGTAGGAGAACTACATATCTAAAACTGTCTGTCTGCATTATCAGAATTTTGCTATTATTTATTTATTTTTACACTGTAAAACACAGGGAACAGTTGTGGTCAACTACTTTAATTATCAGATCTTGTTATTGAAACACAGTTGGTAAAAACAACCTGATGAATTTCTGTTCTTAAATAAATTAATTTATGAAGTTAACCCCCTTATGCAGAATTCAGAAATAATTTGAGAAAAGCAGCTGGCAAATGTCTATAAGAAATAATATTGTGCAACACCAGAAAAGAGAGACACAGCCTAAAATGTTTCTTCCTTTGTGTTCTTAAAAATCCAAGCTATCCTTAAAAAATGCTATGCCGATGTACATTTCATATATCTACAAACTTCTGTATTTTTGAAAATTTTGCAAGAGTCCTATGGTAAAATATTTTTACAGTTTTGATGTGTGTTTCTGCTTTTAACTTTTTTCAAATATGCTGACATTGTACATTACCCTGAGGTTAAAAAAATGTCAAATGATCAAATATCCAGAAAACATACTGCCCTGTAACTGTCATAAGGTTATTGCTGTTTTCATGCGGAGAGTTTTAAGGGCTTTTGAGATGAAAACGAATTATAGCCAAGTCACTTAAGTGTCATGAATTTTTCCACTGTGCTTCAGGCATGCTTTTTGGGAGCTTGTGTGTGTCTTGCTAATAGCTTGACCTTCATGGATTATTAAGATGGAATTTTATACAATGAAAATGCTGATAAATTTGAGCTAAACAGCATACTTTGAAAGGGAACATTTAGAGATGCTAATTGCAGCAGTTTTGTGAAGTAAAATGGTATCATAATTGCAGAGGGGATTGAGATGATGGCTATCATACAATGGTATGCAAGCAAGTCTGCTTTAGCATTTTATAGGAAAGTTTTCTTCCTTTGGATAGCTGAGCTTATTCTTTGTATTTATTTATGGATTAGAGTATACACAAGAGAAATAGTGTCTTTCTTCATACCCCCGCCTGCTCCCACCATGAAGTGAGTCAGAGAAATAACATTTCTAAGCATAACTTAATCAGCCTGATTTTCCTTTCATCTGCATTCCAGATAGCAATATGTATATTGTTAGCGCAGTTTTATTGCTGGTGAAATGACAGCCCTAAAGGACAACAAAATCATCATGGAAAAAAAGACAGATAAATGATATCAAGGCAGACTCATCTTTGTTGCTACAGATAAATTGTAGGTGCTTCATGAGGGTCACAGGTTGTGATCAATGAAAAGGACTGTAAAATACCAGAGCCAAAGCACTGCAATTCAACTTCATGAGGAAGACAGCTTGATATGGAGGGAGAGAAGAATTGCAAAATGACTTTTGTGAAAGAGAAAATAGATCTAAAAAACAAAACAAAACACAGTCTAAAGAGATTTTAGAAAGATTAAGATGGAGAGTGTGTAAAGCAGACTACAGAGAAACAACTGTCAGAAAAAACAGGATACAAGAATAGGGGGAGTTCAAAAAAGAGGTGGCACACGGTGTAAAACCTTAACTTTAAGTATATAGTCTGAACGGTAACATTTCATTCACTGTATATTTTTTTTTCAGTCTTTTTCCTATTTTTCATTTGTTGCATTTTCTATTTGTTGAAGAATACAACATTGCAGGACTTCAAACAATAGAAATGTTCAAACAACTTGTTCCAGTATTTCCTGAACGAATGGTTCTCTCATGATATATCACTTTTACTTATAAAATGAAAGAGATTCTTCTTCTCCCTCCCCCTCTTTTCTTCTTCTGAATTCTAAAATCCATGTGAGGTCTTTAAATTTCCTCTTGGCCTGATTTAGACTTTCCCATCACTCAGATGAGTGACATCTTTTCTCAGCTATAAAGCGTTCTGAAGCACAAGTCTCTCAGCTTTGCTTCTTGAAATTCGGGATATATACAGCAGCAGGACCTCCCTGCAAATACACACTTGGAAGCTAGTCCAATTTGTAAAATTGTAAGATATTCACTGAGCCAGAAAATGAAAGTGGGAATGACCTTCATGACCCTGTGATTAGGCCTCGTACTTTAGCAGAGACCATCTGTAGCCTCATCTCTCCTCTGCCTTTGGAGGAGAACAGCTTCAACAGGCTCCACTGCTATATCATTCTTCTCGGAGGGAAAAGGTGGATCTTATTTGTTTATTTATTTTTTTTCTGATAGTATCTCTCCCAAGACTCTTTCAGGTCTGTTGCCTTCAAATTGCTATATGTATGTAGGTGACCTTCTGTGATCTCTGAAAGGTACTGAAATTATTCCTCTGCAAACAAAGTCTTTTTTTTTTTTCTTTTCATTTGGGGGGGACTGTTTTTGTTGTTGTTTGTTTATTTGTTTTCATATGGGCAACAAAACAATGAGTTGGTTGCAGATTTTAAATACATATTCCTCTGTGCCTCCTTGGCTGTATACTCCTATTTTAGATATTAGGAGTACCTAACTGAAGTAGTAAGTCTGAGTGTACAGTCTATGCACACTATATATGCACACTATCTATATACAGCTCCATATCTGGTTCTGGGTTTAGCCTCCCTTAACATAATTATATTTACTAAATCCTATATATTCTTGAAAGCACGTCTGAACAGAAAAGAGTACTTTTTCCCTGAAGATGCCAGTGATGATGGGAATGCCTTGCCATCAGTATCTCTTCAAGTTGTGATCTTGTCAGGTCCCATCCACTTAGAAGATTCTGGCCTGCATAATCATTGGTTGGGAAATTTCCAAAGAAAATCCCAGGTGTTAAAGAAAGTAGCAGTAGCAGTTCAGTAGCTGGCATTCTTCCCTCTGTTCAACAGCAGACCACAGCATCAGTGTAATATTGAGGCACCATCCGTTAGCTCAATGTGCCAGCGTCCAGGGGAGACACACAATCAGTGCAGACAAGACTTGCAGTTACTGAACTAGCTGGGGATCTTGCAATATGAGAAGGCAAAATAGCAATTTGGGATATCATCATTCACAACCTGAAATTTTGTTTGTGCGGTAGCCTGCTGTGCTGTCTGGGAAAACCTGGTACACGCCATTCTAAAGACTATTTCTGTGTGGTGAATGAAAAACACAAGTACACATAGAGTGTTTTGGGACAACTCACAATGAAAACTGCTCTGGGCTATTGTTACTAGCACTGGCATTCTTCCTGGAAAGATAGACCAGAGATGCTAGATGAAGTGTAATTGTATTATTAGGTGCTCCAAAAATATGTAACTTGGTTAAAAGAAATAGTTCCCATCAGATTGAGGAATAGTTAGGGAGCTGAAATGCCTGATTTGCCTTCCTGTTTTGTAACACAATTTGCCATTTGCAAAGAAAACTGGACTGTCTTATCAGGATGCATTTTGCACAACTATTTCTAATCTATTAATATGATTTTTCAGCAGAATAACTTAGTAAGCATTATCTTAGTAAGCATTAGTGTTCTGATATAGTTTTAATTCATAATTACTACATGGATTGCAAATGAAAGTTCATCAGGGAAAAAATCCATGTCCTTAAAGAGGCTAAGCACTACACATAATCTATTTTAGTAAAGTAGTGACAGCTCTGAAGGAAAATGTATGGGCAGACTGCAATAGAATACTACTCTTACTCTGTGCAGAACCTTGATAATGCGCAACAGATAAGTCATGACACAAACCAAAATACTGCGCTATTGAACTGTTTTACCACTGAATGTGGTAGTGTGCCCTGATAAACACATTGTGTAGGATCATCTAACACTGCACGATCTGTATAAACCTTACAAAACTACCTTACAAACGGGAACTGGATTGGGATACCACAGGTTAATACAATTATGCCCCTTCCAAGCCTGAAAGCTTGACTTTGAGAGATATTAGTGTTCTTTTAAACATGGCAGGATTGGTTGATTTTTTTCTGTAGACATATAGCAGGCGATGTGTGTGCACGTATATATGCATATGTATATATGTGTATGTGTATATATGCATATATTTGGAAATGAATAATCTGAATGAAATCATTCATCATAATATATCCTTAATTCAGCACTTAGTAGACCATTTGCTTAACAGCAGTCCAGTAGGCACAAATCTTAAGGATAGACTGAAGGAGAAGTGTAGACAATCCATATGTTTTCTCTGTACGTGTACATTGAAAAAGCTATCTGTATGGGAAGGTGATATGTAAAGTAAAAATGTGTATTTAGCATATGAGTTATCATTATCTTCACGAGTCTGTCATTTTCTAGACTTCATATGCTGAAGAGAAAATTACATATACGTATTTTTGAAATAATTCTTCATGGAGGAGCTAATCAAATATAATTTTGCCTTTCCATAGATTTTGATTCTTATTCCATCTCAACATCAGTATATAATGAACAAGGTAACTAATAGTTGCTCCATTTGTTTCCCTAATCACCTCACCTTGAGGAAGAGGGAGAGTGTTTTTACTCAAAATATATGTTGCTATTTATTTATATTAAGAGAGGACAAACTCAAAAGACATATACCATGTTTGCTGATAAAGTTGCTGAGGCTTGTGATAGTTCCTAGAGGAGATCATTCTAATGTCTTCCATTTGCTGTTATTTGCTATTAATAGTGATATTCTTCTCTCCAAGAAAAAGGGATTTCAGTTAAAGAGTATTGTCATTTTATTAAAATCAAAGGGAAAATGGAGGTGAAAGTTTTTTTTTTTTTTAGTATATAAATTCTCCGGATCTATAAGTTTTCAGGTCACCAAGTTGCTTATGCATCATACAGTTTCATGTTCAAGTAATTTCATCTCAAAAGCTGAAAACGCCACCCTGCATGGCACTGAAGCCAACCCTGACTTTACTGTTTTTTCCCTTTGACTTTGCTTCCCACTATAGAAAAAAAATCTCAAATTAGATTCAGCCAAATTCCCAAATGGAAAAAAATCAAAACATATATTTTCTTCAGAAGAGGTGAGTTTTTTCATGATTCTTGTTTTGCTTCTTGATTTTATCAAACTTTCTTAGAAACTTAATGAAAGCTACCTATTCACTTCAAAAAGGATAAATAATGTCTTACGACAAAATCTCTGTAGGGGACTCCTGGTCCAGAGAAAATTAGTAAATTGCTTGCAGGGAAAAGCAGCTATATAAATATATAAACTTTTTTTTTTCATATAATTCAAGTTAGAAAGTCTGAGATGGTGGTGTTTTTAACAATAAAAATGACTAGAGAATTTTGTATCTTTATTTGTGCATGAACATGGACATGCAGCTGCTCAAGGTGACATCTACTAATAATGTCCATTTTGTGGCATAATATGCACGTTACCTTCTTCCATATTTATTTAACCTTCTTATACATTTTAATATTACAATTAATATTACATTTTATTATAAATGTAGATAATCTGTTTGTTTTTACACTTTGCTTCTACAGAAGAAACAGGATTATTGTATCCTACTTTCAATATTTGTATGTACAGAGTTTTGCTGTTTTTCACCGTAAACCTCATAATAAAAAGACTTCCACTATAATACTTTTGCCTGCACATTTCAAGATCACTTTGTCCTATAATTATTTTCTAAGATCAAAATGGCAACAAAATGCATATCTGATTAGCTGGGAAAATAGCATTACAACTCATAGCTACTCCCTTTATGTATGCCAACCTCATTTACTCCACAGGAGATGCCTGGTTTGCAAAGTGGAGAAATTAAGCTTTGCTTCCTGAAAGTTCACCACCGAGGGGGCAAGAGCCAGCATGCAAATATATATTTTTATGAATCTCTTTTTATTTCTGACTGTGCTCACTTTTCTGTTTTTGTTCTTCAGTATGACTACACAAAGCATCTCTTTATATATTCATCTGCAAAAAAATGGAAACACTCTGATTGCATAGTAAATACTGAACTTTAAAGACTTCAGAAATGTTTTGGTAATGCCGTGTAATTACTGTAGTTGTTCTGCTGAAGCAAAAGCAAAATACTATGTTGATGCCATTTTAGACTCGAGACAGCTGCTCAGATGCTATAAAAATCATGGTGGCATCACTAGATTCAACAAAACCTTTACCTATTGACACTACTTTACTCTATTTGAGGAGTTGACCCTCATATCGTAACTGCATAAGGATCAGGAGATTGAGAGCTAAAGGTCTAGAATCAGTCAGTATAGTGCGGCACCTTTCAGGAATACAGGAGTCATTTTGATCCTTCACCATCTAAAGCAGCATGCTCTGCATAGGGATCGTCGTTGCACTCCAGGGGCTCTCTGGGCCATCTATTCTGTGCCATCCTGTCTGTTTAGGCAGGATCAGAACTTTGAGCTGCTGCAGGGGTTTTGAAAACATACCACTGAAAGAGATTATCCGAGATATGGCTTGGCTTAATGGAGCAGAGATGAGTTTAAGAAGGCTGTAACCTTTCCAGCAGTATCATCAGTATGCACTCTATGTCAAGTAAAAAGGAAGCCTATCTATATTGCAGATGCTATGCCCTATAAGATGGTGTGTTTTGTGGCTTACCCATCTTAGACTTTTCAAGAACATGCTAGACAAAACTGTAGTTTCCACTCTGCACAGAAATGTAAGCCTATGGTTATAAAAGCATAATGCAGAGGAAAATAAATCCTGTAATTATCTGTTATGACATATTTTATAAAGGGTAGACAAGATGACCCAAATAATTATAGTCTGGTTAGCTGAATATTAGTTCTGGGCAAAGTCAAAAGAAAGCGGATGCAACAGCTGATGCAAGTAGGAAAGAATGAAAGGATGGTAGCATAATTAGTGCCGATCAGCACAGTTGTATAGAAAACAGCTCTTGTCTAAACTTCTGATGAGGTGATGAGTTCGGTCCACAGAGTAAAGCGTGTTGACATAATACGACTTTTGTAAAGGCAAGTGTCTGCACAACTTTCAGATTAAAAAAATAGCAATATACAAAATTCCATGTAGCAGGTACTAATCATTTGAAAGGATAATTCCCTGGCAAAACTCAGAAAATAGCTGTAAATTGGGAACAATTGTTAAAAAAAAGGTAGTTTCTAGTGGTGTAGTAAAAGGATCTTGAACCAGTGCTATTCAATATATTTGTCATTTATCCAGAAGAAAATACACATTCATACTAGCAAAAGCACACAGTTGATACAAAAATTGGTGGAATAATGAACAGTGATAAGCAGCAGACACCACTACACAGATATCTCACAGATGAGATCTCACTCATTTGAATAATGCATTTTAATATAGCTACATGCAATACCTTACAATCAGGAACTAAGAATGCAGGTCCAACCTTTCTTGATGGATGTCTGTATTTTTGAAAAATCATTCATAGATAGCATTTTGAGTTTTACAGTTATTCTAGTATCTCTTTCATTAACTAGAATTCCCTGAGCAAGATCATGGGAAAGAGAATAAGAACAGATGCAGTCCCTAAATGTATATGAAAGATATGCAGAAGTTGGAATTTGACTTTTTTATTTCCTCCTGTTCTTGACACTGTTCAGACCATTCATGGAAAGCAGTTCAGATGTGTAAACTTTCAAATGGAAACTTAAAAAGTGAAAAAGTTCAAGAAAGAGCTCAAAAATTATTCTGGAATGAGAAGCTTGAATTACAGAAAGAGACTGAAAAGTCATAATGTTTTTAGCTTAACCAAGAAGTTTAACATAAATATTTTGTATCATTTAACCTTGGCAAAGGTGATACAGTATGATTTGAAAAGAGAAAACAATATAAATATGAACAGTAGATTTCTAATGATAGAAAGATTCTAAATTTACGAGACATAGGTGTAACAAGATGTTTGAGCTAGAAGTAGAAGCTAAATGAATTCAGATGAGAAGAGAGGAGCTTTAACTCTATAAATACCCACTCACTCAGTACAACAATTTACCTAGAGTGATGGATAGTTCATCTCTTTAGGTCTTTTACACATAAGTGGGTTGTTTTCCATGAGATAAGCAGAAGCTCCACCAGAAGTTGAAAATGTACTCAGTGAAACTCAAAGGACTGTGCTATTCAGAAGATTAAGCTACGCAAACACAATGGGCTCTCACAGTCTTAACAAGGAGTACTTATATCTCAGACAACAAATAGGTAATTTTCAACAGAAGAGTACCTAGCAAGTATAAAGCAGAATTGCCATAGCATTTCAAGAAATAACTTTGACGTCTTTATTGTCTCCCAGCATAATACTGACTATTCTCTCTCTCAGTAGGAGTTACCATTTTAATAACTTATTCCAGCAGAGACCCCATTTGATGATGCAAAGCAGGGCTAAATGAAGAGATTTTCCCATTAGAAAGCATTGGAAAATGATGAATATAATTCATGTGCTGGTAAGACCAGTCACACTATTTTTAATTGGGTTACTAAAATATGCTATCTTTACCATAATAATAAAATATAATCCTATATCCCTATATGCCAAGTTTTTTATAATAACAAATGAATAGTGAAAGTATTGTTACGTGTTTTGTACATACTGAAAAGCATTGCAAGATCATCTATTAGCATCATCCGTTTATAGCTATCGATATTCTGTGATATTTTTACTTTAAACTATGTCATTTAAAATGTACAAGCCCCCTCAAAAAGCAATATATATATAATCTCCATATTTAATAATCATATATTTCATCCTCATAAGCACAAAACTGTACCTCATATTCTGTAGTTTTTTTTTTGTGTGTGTGATCTTCAAGTTAAAAAGAAGCAACTAGAGTATTTCAGTAGCATTGCTTGTTACACCTCGCACATATATATATATGTACACACTATAATCACAGCTCTTAAGATGTGGCTAGAATTACAAAAAAAAAAACTTTAAATAACAAGGTTCCATTTTTTTATTTCTTAAATGATTTCTAGAAAAAAAAAGAATAAAGAACCCCCCCAAATTTGGTTTACTATTTGAGGGTAAACAGTAGTTTCTTCTATCATGCCACTGCTGATGCAAAGATTTTGTGTGATAAATTATGTCCTTTATAGCTTCCAATTGTGGCCGTAAATGTGTCTTGAGAATAGCTTCAAAACACCTTCAAGTGCAACCCATTAAATAATTCCAGTGATTAGGTAAAGGAAAGACTTGGAAACCTGTCTGCTTGTTCATATCTGTAGCAACAGGGTAATCATGGGGCAATAAAAAGGAACAAATGGTGCTTTGGGGCCATAAACAGACATGATGTACAATAGCAGAGCTGTTGAGGAAGGAGTTGTTTTTTTTTCCCTTGGTGCTTTTCTGAGCAGAACCCTTTTTCGGCCAGGTTTTGTTGCCTTGGGCCCGCCACTCACATAGTAGGTGTCCGGGTGCTCATATATGGGAGTCACCCCAAGCCCGACCACTCAGCGCCCTCATGCGTGGACAGAGAGAGCTCTCCTGCCTTCCCCAGAGAAGTCCCTACAGTCAGCTCTTAAAAAATCATCAATCAAACAAACAAAAAAACCTCAATCCCATATCCACTATTTGAACTGCTTAGAAATGTGTCTAAAGCAAAGAGAGGAAATAAGAACAAATTCTTTATTAGAGGGCTTGTTTTTTTAAAAAATAGACTAATTACTGAATGCTCCAGAAGTTTTTCAAGTTGGTCATTAAGATGTAACGTTGGCTATGAGATACCATCCTCTTTAGAAATGTTTATTGCGCTTTTAGAAGCACCAATCTGAAAGAGTAGAAAGTCATATAATATTTCATTTACATGGAAATATATTCAATGGACTTTCAAACATTGCACATATTTATTGCCAAAAGTATTATTTTGTCTAAAGTGCTAAGAACTTATGTTCCATGAAAAGGTAAATTTTAAATGTTAACCATCAAATCACTTCTCTGACAATATTTAGATATTTTTAGCGCTGTGCTATTAATCTGAAAATATTTTATTCTTCTATTTTGCATATGTCAAGAAGATTTCTAGCAGTCCAACACATTACTAACAATTACCACTAAGATGCAGACAGTTTTTTCCAAATACTGCAGCATTTAAATGTTATAGCCGAAATCAGCAGAGGAAGAATCCTTTTATCTTCTGCCATCATAAGTGCATTTCATCTTGCAGAGTTGGAACAAAGCCATGAAATAACCTATTCTAAGCCAAACACAGTAAATGCAGTTTTTGATTTTTTTATATATGATGGCCCTCAAAATATATATTACAATATTTTAACACTTAATGTAAGGTCTAATTAGTCATCACTGGTGCCTTTTTAAAATAGTAAAAACAGAACTTTCTCCTGAAAAAAAATAGTGTCACTTATTAGAATTTTCCTCTCCTGGTGTAATATTTATTTTATATGCAATTTCTGTCAAGGTAATAAAGACAGAAAATATTCTTACTTTTAGTATTTTCTGAATTCTGTCTTCACTAGTTCTTTTTTTCACATTTCAGTGGGATTATAAAAAAAATGAGATATCTCCTTAAACAGCCTACAATATACATAGTCTAAGCATTTCAGATATTGAAAGTCATTTAAAAAAAAAAAAAAAAAAAAAAAAAGCTTGCAAAATGGACTGGTAAAAGGAAGATATCTCATTACTCCTAGCAATCATTCGATGCCTAGGCTGAATGCTCTCTGTCACTCTAGACTATCATCCCCTCATCTTCTACACTACTCCACAGATCAACAGGTTTCATGCAACGTGGCTACATTTTCTTAGGTTGTAATCATATATCATTGAAGGAAGAACTGCACAAAATGAACTTAAAAAGGGAAGTAAAGGGTAATCACGCAATCTCTCCCCATCTCCCAAGTTTCAATACTGAGAGCAGCTACTGCAATAAGTTGTGTTAATGACTACGGAGACAATAATCTTTTTAAGGGCAGGAAAGCATGCCTCAATCTGTTGGCATCAGTTCCCAGAATGTTATCTTGCAGCGATGTTTCAAAGTACATACAATTGTGTTCAAAGCCTGTTTCTCTAAAAAAATAATGCATTCAGTCTCTTTCAGAGAAATGGATAAAGACCAGTATTTCCAAATTGTGACTATCACAGAGGGAACACTAAGCTCTAACATACAGCTCTCAGTTTAAATTCATCTGTACAATAAAGTCTGGAAATAGAAGTAGTTAGTCTTAGATGCATTAGTGGGATTTTTTTTTTCTCCCAGTTTTCCACTGCAACCATCTGCCTGGACTTCAGGATATGACTAGGGACAGAAAATGAAAGAGAAAGAAAAATGAAAAAAAATAAACTATCCATAAATTGTTTTTTTTCCATAGGCCTTTTGATTACTTGCAGTGCTATACATGAAGGCTCTGGAAAACAATTGCAGTTTGCTGTTTCTATGTGCTTTTTAAAATTTCATATTCTTTGGATTCAATGATAGAATAGTGTATTGACTCTATTGTTCTATTTGGACTGAAGGAATTCTAGGTAAAGGCATATCTTAAATTATAAACCTGGCATATTTGGAAGAAGTGACTTAAAATAGCTTGCAATCATCAAATCAATTTCATGTTTCAAGCATGATGTATTAATTACATTATTTTCACTAAGGTAAGAAACAAACTTGAATTGTCACCACAGTCGTTTAAACATTTATAGATCTGGGGGAGAAATGCAAAATGCTCTTTCTGTTATCTTTTTGTTGCCTGAAAATTCAGTATGTCTTTTCAAGGACTGTTTTCAATGAAATTGAAATGCTAAAAGAAAAAAATTGGAATCCATTAAAAGCAGAAATGTTTCACAAAAAGCATACCAGTTTCATTTACTGGAAGTTATATTTATTAAGATTTTATTGTGGTTGCAATGCCGATCATTACAAATGTTTCATCTGGATTAGAACATAAATTTTCTAAAATTGCCCTTCTTCCCCAAGAAAACACAATACATGTTGTTTTGGTTCAGCTTTAACTGAACAGAGGCTCACTTAAATTAGTATAAAGCAATAATAAACCCAATTAAGTGTGTTCATACCACTGCAGTAGAATAATGGAACTGATTTAAGGAATGGCTTCTGGTTAACTTGATGCAGTTATTGTTCCTATATTAGCTTTCAGACAGAAACAAAAATATGGATATTACTGAGGATCCAACAAGGCTCTGAATTGTTTTAGTGTGCATGCAGAAACTCTCATTCCTTTAGTGAAATTTCATGGTGCTAATCCCCTTGGAATGCGGCATTTATCACCTACCAAACAAGTGTAAAATATTTCAGTCCAAGAGGATTATCACCGCTGTCTTCCTCTCTGCTCTACTGGAGCAGAAGAGGAGAGGGAGGGAAGGTAAGCAGGATGATTCACCAGCTACAAAAGAAAAAACAAGTAAATACAGATAATTCCTAAATAATTTTGGCTACCTGTGTTAGTCCTTCAGTTTGTGGGGTTTTTTTTGCTTTTTTTCCCTTTTTTTTTTACACTAATTTTTAAGAGGACAATATTTATAAGCAACAAATCAAAACATGTCATATCCCCTAAAAACAAAAGATCAGGGGAACTATAGGCAAAGTTGAAACTACAGCCCTGATACTGTGAATATAGCACAGATACTACAAGAAAATATTATTTATTCCAAGACGCTGTGCCAATCATTCAGCCTCCCATACAACTATCCAGTCACCTCTTTTTCTTTCTCTTGAACAACTTTATTCATTCTTTTTAATGTAGATGAGGAGAACTAAACACAGCAGTTAATATTGGGGTGCACTGTGGATTCTGACAGTAACAAAATGGTATTCTGTGCTTGGTGCATATCTTTACTAGCATATTTTAACATTCTGCTTGCTTTTTCAGAGTTGATGAGCACTGAGCTAATGCTTTCAGAGAACTATCCAAAAGATAGATTTTTGCCTAAGTGGTGAGAGCTAATTTAAAGCCTATCACTGTATATTTATCATTAGGGTGAAATTATCCTATTGGCAGCACTTTGTATTTATTGACATTTAATTTCCTTCGTCAGTTTATTGTTCACTGTTACCAGATTTGCCTGCAATCCTTCTGAGTCTATTTTAGCTTTCACTAACTTGAATCATTTTGTGTAGTCTGCCATTGCTGTCACCTTTCTTTATCTATCAGTTTTTCTTGACCAACTTTGAACATTGTGAACAGCAAAGGCTCCTGCACAAATACTGCTAATATCCATTTGTAAGTTTTTTCACTGTGAAATATTTTCTTTTTGATTTCTATCATTTTTTTTCCTACACACTTATTGATCATCAGGCAATATCCAATTATAAAAAAAGAAGAAAAAGTAAATTAGGACGTGTTACTGACAGAATACTGAAGCAAAATCTCTGCCTTTCTGTCCAGTTGAGGACATTTGCACCCCTGTAAGTAACATCACTTTTACTGTGTGGTTCTCTCCCAATAAGTCCTGTTATCTTCTAGAGGGGTGCTTGTAAATATAGGTCACACTGGATTGAAATAGAACTCTGTTTTCTTGTTTTTTTTTTTCTTTTCTGCCATTTTACTGCTACTTGTAAAGAATCAATGATCAAAGTTTTGTAACAGTAAATGTCCAGAATGATACAACAACCTTGTGCATATCTAAATTGTTCTTTTTTATTCTCCTCTTCTCTAATTTCCTAAGAGTGATTGTGCAGGTTTCCATCGTCAGTTATTGCTTTGTTTCAGCTATGGTTGAATTGCTTGCTACACCTACTGTCCACAAATTTCCCTGGAATATTTCCGAATGTAAAGTGATGGCTTACCTTGGACACCTTTTCTTGAAAACAACCCAGCTAGACTTCATTTTATGACACAGAAATGAACGTTAAAATTTCTTGACACAAAGTGATTCCCAATAGTTTTTTCAGGGACAGTCACCTTTTCTATGGTAGAATCTGCCTCTCTAAAATATGAAACTTTCAGTGTATATTCCTTTAAATGCATTGTAATTTGCACTTAGTCTTCATGATTTAAACCAGAATATTTGCTTCAGAAGTCTAAAATTTAAATAGCTTGCGCAGACAGATAACTTGCATAAAACCCAAAGTAAATATAAGTTAACAGATAAATGCAAGATTTTTAAGCAATGGTGACACAAGTTCTAAAAGAAACGGGTTCAGTTTATGATCTGCCTTTTCCCCATTTCATCTGGACCAAAAGAAATGAAACACAGATAAAAGAGTTCATTTAGACTGGTAGGCTGCAACTTGTCCAGTTTTTATCTTTCAGTGAATGAAAATACTCTATTTCCAGAAAAATGTTCATCAATAACTTGGACACACTGAAGCATTAATTCTTCTGGTGGCACAAAGCCAATATTCAGGTTATACCTTCTTACTAACTTCTATGAGCTTGCCATCCTCTGAAACCTCTTGCCATCATTCATCTTCTCATAAAAAGAACTGGAACTATTATGGAAAGATCTCAAGCCTCCATTTCTCCATCCATCTTTCAAACCTCTTCCCTATATCTATCCTGAAGCTAGTATTTTGCCTTCTCTTTGCCTTCTTTGAATTTGACAATTATTACTAAGAGCAAGAAAACTTCAGATCTCATTTCACTTGCTGAATGACTCCCTCTTGAATTGCTCATGTGAAATCTAAAAGAGGGCATACAACACTTTGAGGATGGCAAAAAAAATTTAAATTAGTTGGCTCTTGAGGTAACAGGAAATAATTTAGGAATACTGCGAGATTTATAATTATTTTAATCATATAATAGTGATAGACAATATAGACATTGTTAATAATTCTTTATTTCTTTACTGTACTGTACTGTTCTTCACTGTAGGGCTTGTAAACCATCAATATCACTGATAAGTAGTAAAAATGGAAAAATAGGACTGCATTTAATTAATATAAAACATATGGATTTGTTGATATGTTCTACAGACCACTTACTGAGAGACCGGACAAAAGAAGTTGTTACAGGTATTCTGCCATACAATTCTTATTAATAGTTTTTTTCCACTGACTCTTGTGAATTAGTGATCAAAATAGAGAAAAATACCATACTGAAAAATATATGCCTGAATATTTCAGGAATCCTGAAATAATTTATTTTTTATTGGTGATTTTACATGTGAATTCCTTTTTCAAATGATAAAGGAAAAAGTAAAAGTGACCAATCTTGTCTCTCATCTCCCCTTTGTTCTCATCAGCTTCTTAAGGAAAGCAAATGCTCAGTAGTATGATGATTTTAATATACTCATCTAATTCAACTATATTCAACTAATCAGTAAAAAGAAAAATACCAAACAGACTGCACATCATTAGGTATGGGGATGAACAATTCCTAAAGAGAGTCTGACCTAGAAGAGAGAGTTCTTCCTATAAAATTTTGTAAATATACAAAAGTTAGGAGAAGAAAGGTTAACAGCTATGGACTGTCTCGTATAGACTATTTGTCTGGGTTTCACTGAGGCAGGGAACAATTCATATATTCCACAGTTTAATGGGACCCATTTCTATGAAGAAGGCTTCTAGCAATGCAACAGTATGAACAAGAGGACTACATATGGTGATACCATTAGAATAAGGTATCTCCACTTGTACTGGGAAGCACTTGAGAACTACTATATTTAACCTTGCTCTGGTGCTGTCCTTCTCATGCAGGCAACTGCAGTTTTCTTTCCATCACAGCAGTAACACGTGAGAGGCAGAAGTTGAGGCAGAAGCCCCTTTTTCCAATACAAAGGACGTCTTTGTTAGTGTTGAAAAAATGGACCCAAATCTCTCAAGGTTCAGGTCAGTGATTTGAACTGGAAAATCAGATTCCTCTTCTGCTGTTAAATAACTAACTAATTGAGTGAGCAGATGGTATTTAATAGATTAATAAATGTTTGCTTCTTCACATACAGATTCACAGCTCCTAACACTTGCACATCTTTTATATTCCAAGTTCATGGAAATATGAAAGTCAAAAAGCAAAAGAGAATTTAGACTGTTACTCATACACTTATCCATGTTTTGTGATGATAAATAGCAAGTATGTCTTTTTTTCTAAATCTAATTTAACAACATTTTGGTGAGAAAAGCAATTATCTATGCACGCCTTACAGGGTGTTGGTTTAGACATTGAATGCTTACATGATGCATGCTCCATAGGATGATTTCCATATCAATGAAACTAAAATCTTCTTGTCTATTATGAAATTGTTTTTGATGTGCAGTATTCTCAAGATATCACTAAGCTTTTAGGGAAAAAACTTGACACTTTGAGAAGCCCTTGAAAAGTCTATGTCAGCTTCTGGCCTCATTTTAGTCAATCGAAAAACATGCATTGACTTCAGTGGAGACATGATTGCACCTGAAGTTTCTGTTCACTAAAAAAAAAAGGTCAGAACTAATTAAAAAGCTGAAAAAACAACTACAGAAATTCAGACAGACTCTTCATTTTTTAATGTTTGAGAGTAATGTGCCTGTATTCAGTCTTCTGGGTCTGTAACAAAATTGCTAATGCATGAATTCCTGTGTTCTCCTAAGAGAATATGATGGAAGACACTGAGTTGGCCAGAAAAGATCCCACTAAAGCAACTTTCCTTCTTCACCTTTGACAGGTCATTAGCTGTGGCGCTTTTGAGAAGGTGTGGGAGAAGCAGGTGGGACATATCTGATTTTTTTCAGGCTTCTGATACTGGGCCATGTGACATCACTTATATACAAATTAAGAAAATGCAGAAATGGATGTATATCTCCATGCAACAAATGCAGAGTGCGTTTAAAACAAGTTCTCACAAAGCATTTATCACTGTTTGGTTGTTAATTTGAGAAAGCATTTGAAGTGAAATCAGGGTGTCCCTTCCAGGTCAAAATCTATCAAATATTTTCATTAATGATATTATCAATAGAAGAGAATACTTTTTATATCATGCATAGCAAACACTTCAGAGAGCAAAACTGGAACCCAAAGGATCTCATAGGATTGAAGAGATTATCCAAGAACAAAGGGAATTAAATAAAGACAAGAGCAAAGCGCTACCTGTAGGCAGGAGAAATCAAACATTGAAACTAAGCAATGTTTGGCAAGGTAGCAAAATAGAGAAAAAGAATTGCAGTTTGTAATACTGACTCAGAAATGAGAATTAGCAATCTACTGTAAAACATAGGAAATAAAATTTGGTAAGTTTTAATAACAGCCTTATAGATAAAATACTATAGGTCTTTATCCTTCCCTATTTGGTGCTCATGCCTATTCAGAACAGGTCAAAGAATTTCAGTAAAATCATTTTGGCTGGATATTTCTTTCTATATGTAAAAGCAAGATATCTGGTAATGATACGGAATCTGTTTTATTAGTTTCAAGAGAATCATTTATCTAATCATGTGTTAAGAACAGATTAAATATTCTTTTCTACACACAAGCAGTATTATGGCAAAACCTTTTCCCACTATAACTTTCTATGGTTCTACTATAGGGAGTTTACGATCACCTAAGTAGGGGAGTAAAACAGGCGAGATTCTGGAAGAGTAGACAGAATCACAGAATGCCCAAGGTTGGAAGGGACCTCTAGAGGTCATCTAGTCCAACCCCCCTGCACACGCAGGGTCACCTAGAGCAC
>JAWLRI010000240.1:2415736-2432446 GCA_034781795.1 Crypturellus tataupa
ATCTAGTCCAACCCCCCTGCACACGCAGGGCCACCTAGAGCACGTGGCACAGGGCAGCATCCAAACGGGTCTTGAAGTTCTCCAGAGAAGGAGACTCCACAACCTCTCTGGGCAGCCTGTGCCAGTGCTCAATATATTAAAAGATATATTTTAAAATATGTATTATATATAATACACATATATTCTACACATATACAGAGAATATACATATATGTATAGAATATACAGAGAATATACATATATGTATAGAATATATATTTTATATTTAAAAGATATATTTTTCTAAATAAGTCAGTGGCATATGAATAAGTAATTTGGTTATTGCTTAGTCATAATCATAAAGTAAATCATTATCCCGGAGGTTTTTAAACTTGACACAGTGTCACAGGACATTCTGTGTTTAAAATATAAGATTTCCATATTTTTACAGATTACTATATAATTCTGCAGAATAAAACACTTGCTCAAAGACTCATGCATACAGCAGGTAGTCTTTTCATCCTTTTTATCTTATTTAACATATACCATGCAGCCTATCACAAAGAAAATACTGCATAAAAGTAACAGCCATTAATAAAAAATATACACTAAAATGTTTAAGTAGGTTAACGTGGTGAATATCCAGATCTTTTACTTTAAATTGTTCACACAATTTATCCAATTCTGAGTGTCTTCTGTAGCACTGATGAATATAGAGCCACAAATTCTTGGTATTTCCCTTTAATTTTGACACATGAACTTACTTCATTTGTCTTTTTAAGAACTTCCATTTTTGAAATTCAAACATACCATGGTTGAAAACCTAACTGTTTGTTAATCATTTCCATGAAGATAGTTGGTATGACTTTCTCTATGAGGTTTTCCAAACAGAGTCCATGTTTCACGCACATGGTAAGCAGATTTTCAATTTAATTCAGGTGCAGCATCACTAGCTTACCATGAAATAAAGTGTTAATCAATGAGGTAGGAGAATCATATAAACTATGCAACCTCCATGAAAACCAGTTTTTCTGTATGTTTCTAAATGAAAACTCTACCATTGCCATTCTTTCTTTCTTCTTTTTTTTTTTTTTTTTTTTCCTTGAGGATAAATCTTTTGAAAATCAATAGATTCAGGATTTGCAAAAAGGTACATGGAATTTTTGCTAGAACTTAAACCCTACTTACAGAAATGACTAAAAGACTTAACACTCAAATCCCAGGTTAAATATAATTCAGACTTCATGGCACAGGATTTTTAAATATATTAGAAGCCTTGGTGTAAAAGGAAGACACCCCTTTGTGCTTAACTAGCATGAATCCACTGGCTGATAGGCAGTTAGGGTGAGATTCACCTCATTTACTCGAGTGGTCTAAAAGTCAGGTATCTACTCTAAGCAGTGTAGGCTGAAGAGTAGGTCTCTCCAAAGAGTGATTCAACCCATCATGAGACAGCTGTCCAGAAAAACAGCGTGAAGAGGAGGAATGAGAGGAAAGAATGAAGAATTACATATGGAAAGGAGCATGTTACATTGGTCTGAGAGGAAGGCTGCACGCAGCCGGATGTTCTGCTGAGAGGGCCTTGGAGCTGACAAGGGGTATGCTCGTTTCCGAGTGATCTTATCTTCATGCCCATAGCCCTTATCTTAAACCAATAGCAGATAATCTGAATATTATTTACAAAGAACTTCATTTTTACACTGTGGTCCAAATTGCAGTGTAGAATGTAAGGTCAAAATTACATGTGAGATTATATTTTAATTATACACAAATTGCCACTAATTTTGAACATTTTGCTCTATTCCTTTATGAGACAAGGAGGAGGCAATATTTGAGACTTACCAACTTTGAATCTGTGTTTCTTTATGATGGGAAACAAGGGAATATTTTCTTACACAGACACGGTGATACTAGCATAAAAAATTATATTACTTTTTATATATTCTTTTTGCTGGATACATTTTTGTTCTTGTGAAAAGCAGAACTGACAACATTGCCTAAGGCTAAAAAGAGTGGGTACAGAAATCAAATAAATTCTCCATGTAAAGTTTTTCAGTAAACTTCTCATATACTTGTGGCACTATACATTTCACACTCTGAAATCTACCACTAATTCTATGTACCGTGTAGTATAGACAAATATCCTCCAATGGTAAGTGAGAGATCATTAGATTCACTGGCGCTTTGAGACCTCAATCAGAAGTACAATGCCTTCCCGGAAACATAGCTTTAAGTCTTCAAAATCTGTTTTAAAGTTCCTTGTTTCACGATGTAGAAAGGAGAGATTTTTGAAAGAAATCCCAATCGTTTCAGATATGTATTTTACACTGTCTCTAAATGCGAAAACCCAAGATTCCGGCAATTATCATTATATTATCATTCCTGTAGCAGGTCGTATATACAAAGGAAAGTGAAAAAAAACCTAATTATATAGTATCATTGTCTGTTGTTAGTAAGCACCTCTGAAGCCTCTTTTTCCAAACAGCTGTTTGAGATTGTAACTTTTTCCTTTATTAAAAATTAAACCCAAAATATCCAAGAAGGCAAATGCAAGAGACAGAAGTTGTCATTTCAGGAAACATCTAATTTTAAACCCCATCATTGTTTGTCAGCCATAAAAAATGCACCATTAGAAGCATACAAGCTTTCTAATTTTATATAAATTATGCTAGCCTCTATATCCTGTATTGAGCTGAAATAACTCATGTGATTGAAATTCTTCCACGCCATCCCCAAAGGCACTGATAGTATTTGGCAAGAAGCATAGGAACTACTCGAGACAGACTAATGAGAAGAAGACAGGATATGTGTACAATGAAAAGCAAGGCATCCATAACACAAGAAAAGACCTGATGAAACCAAAAGAAATAAAATAAAAAGGGCTAATAAAAGAATAATGTTTGTTGTTTTGTAAAATTCATGCCTATAATGATAAGAAAGGAATGAAAAATTATCAAAGAAAAAGAATCAGACAGAAGGTGGCTTATCCATGTTATTAAACAAAATCAAAAACACTGATCAAATATACATGTACATTGATCAAATATACATGTACATTTTCTTTTCAATAAAAGTTTTTAAACTCCAAGGCTTAAGAAGAAACTTTTCCAATGGAGGAATTTCTTTCAGTATTACCCATAGCAATGGTATTTATATAACTGTATAAACACCTGGAATTAATTATCGCTTGGCAAGGGGCAATATTCTAGGAAACCTTAATATAACCCACTATGTCAATTTTTACATTTTTCTTATGTACAAATTCTAGTTTCCGTACTTTACACACCTAGATTATACCTGAAATATATTTAATGATGCTTTATTAATATAAAAATTATGATGTCACATGCAGTATATGATAGAAAAAAATCCCACACAACAATGACATTGAATATTTTAATGAGAGAAAAAAAAAAAAAAGAGGTTAAAAAAAAGAAGTCAAACATTGAGAGAAACAAGTAAGTTCCCATTGCTTCACTTTCTTAGCAAATAAAACCCCATCATTTCTGGTAGATCTTTTTTAGTTGGATTTTTAGAACATCTGTGGGAACAAGTGAAAAAACACTATGAATCAGATGCATGTGATTACAATGGGCAGAGAATTCAGAATTACAACTGGTGCATTCCGTAAGCAGCAGTTAAAAATAAATACATAAATGAAAGTACTTTAATAAAATGTTTCCCTACACCTCCAAAGCAAAATAAAAATTGTCAGTTTAGCCAAAACCCACTAGAATATATTTGAATGCCCCAAAACCAACTCCTAAAGAATGGGCCAGTGATACTAGTTCAATATCAGGACTGCAAAGAGTGCTCAGCTTTAACAGCCTAAGTGAGGAAAATGGTGGAGTGATAAATACAAAATTCTTGAGAAAAAAGAGAAAGAGAGAGACAGAATTTGCTAGTCTGCACCTGATGGGAAGATGCAGGCTCCAGACTCTGGGACTCCTACCTAAACAAGGAGAGGCTTTTCTTTTTAAGATACGTCTAAAAGACTGACAAATCCATTTTTTTTCTCAAGTGAATAGTAAGATTTTAAAAATTACCTTAAGAGGAAAAAACTTTTGTTTCATATATTTTTAAGCTTAGATGAGTACTCTGATCTTACTCTCCCTCTACATTGCAAACAGCATTTTTTCTGTAAAAGGGGTCATTGAGAGTTTAAAGATACTGTGTGTGAGATACTCAGACACAGCATGCTACTGATCACCTCATTATTGCTGAATTAGCCAAGTATTGTCAGCTGGAAGAAAAATAGCCCGTGTTACTCTGTGGCTTGTTGAAGAGCAGGCTTTTAGACAGAAACCCACAATAAGCCCCACACACTTCTGTTCAATTCATGAGGTTACTCAATCAAGCCTACCCCTCAAAACACCGAATCCAATTTCTTTTTGCATAGGTGTTCGCGGTAGACTGTTAAGTGGCATATAATGCCATACTACTGCAGCCTACTGCTGAATAGATAGGATGCCCGTTTAAAATAATGTCATTGGAATAGCAGCAGTAAGTTTTGAAAACATAAACACCAGAATGACTTTGGACTCAGAATAAATTCACAAAGGTAAGCATTGAGTTTAGTAGGTTATTAGAAAAGAAGATCAAATATTTTTCGCAGCTAGCTTTCATTCTGAGCATACAGAGCCAACAAAACAAAACAAGCTGAGTGTGCTGTCAGCTGTGGCGTGACAACACTGAAGTCAATGGGATTCTGACAGAGAATATTTTTTCTGATTTATTGAGGACAATTAATAGAAATTCATCTTAAAATCCTACAGAATTCTCAAAGATGACAACGATTAATTCACTTATCTGTATATGACCAATCACTGTCTTTCAGTAGCAGTTTTGGAAATGCTCATTTCATTGGAAAGAAGAAAGGCAGAAAATGACAGAAAAATAACACTAATATCTGGGACACATTTAGCAGAGTGCATAGTGCATCTGCATGCAGGCGGCATAGCAGGGCTCTGAGGCTGGGGTAGGCATTCACTTTCCAACTTTTGTGACAGTTTAAAGATACTACTGCCTCTTGGCTACTGCCTGTGTCCCCTGTAGGAGCTCACTCGCCAGCTTCATTGCAAAGGTGGGTGGGTGAATACATTTTAGGTGCCTGATAGGAGAATCTCAAACAACTCCGCCTATTGTAACCCAGAGCCAGATTGCGGTATGGGGAGGTTCTTGCAGAAGGCAGCTCAAGCAAGCAGGGAGGGTTATAAGATAATGAACTGCCGTAAGGAATGACAGGTCACTGCAGCCATCTCCAGCTTACGACCTTATTTTGTGTGAGCTCGCTGCTACCACTGCAGTGGTGAGAAAGGGTCGAAATGACCTGAGCTTCTCTTTGGCTGCACGAACATTGCTCTGTGGCATGGGGACAATGTTCAGCAGAATCAGAAAGAGGAGCATGCCTCATAGCTCATGTTGCTTTCCTAGCTTTAATAAATGTGGAAAAAATGTTGAAGGTAACAGAATTCTTATTTCCTACTACTGCTGTAAATTTCAGTAGAGCAATTTTGAGTGAGATAAGGATCTGAATGGCTTCCTTTAAAATTCTCATTAATATAAACTACATGAACTTAATGTTTTTAAGAAATTTATGGCAGACCCTGGTTCACAAGATGGAGCTTCTCTGATGTAATTATAATGCAAAAGCTAATTATTTACTTGTATTTGGTGGAAGAAAATGCCGAGAAAGTATATTCCAACCATTGTGCCTACATTTAGATCAACATATTGTTAAAGACTATTTTAATGCCCTGCATGTGTAATCAAAAAGAATAACTAATGAAACAAAAAGATGATGCCATGAGTCAGGGAAATTGAACTCAGCTCTGACAGTGGGAAAGCTGAGCATACTTTCACCACTGCTGTAAGATACTCACTGTGAAGTGAAGCACTTTTTATCTTTAAAATGCGCATGATGAGGATGAGATTTTTTTCTTGCATCGACACCAAACTGCCTTCCCTGCGAGTTCAGTCCCAGCAGGGCAGTGCCCGCCAGCGGTGGGGTTGGTGCCAGGGGAGCAATCTTGGCAGTGAATTGCAGGTTGCTGCACAGTACCTGGCTTTTATTTGGAGGTATCTCACAATAAATACGAGTTTGCATGAGACTCCTTCTTGTCTTAACTTAGGTGTCTGAAGGTTAAATGAGTTGCTTCCTCCTCCTTATTTTTATCACATAGTGAAGATGTTTTCATATGCTTCTCAATAGAGGAGCAGGTGCTCTGGCAGCCCCGCCAGCTCTCTACTGTGGTAAATCACCCTTATGCCCTCTTCCCTAGCTGCTTCTGTAGCCTGATTTATATATCCATAGGGAAGCTGCTGGCTGCGAGAGGCATAGAAAGCATCCCAGAAGGGTTGTAGAAGGAAACAGGCTTGAGGTAGCTATGAGTTTCTGAGCATCTCCCTCCCTGGAAATACTTTCTTTTTTTCCCTAATTTTACATTTTCACCAAAATCAACAGTTTTTGCCCTTGTGCCTTAAATAAATGCTGAAGTTCTGACAATGGTACATTGTAGCATTTGAAGATGATTTCCTTAAAGAGGGATAGCAGGAAATGCCACCCAAGTAGGGCCTTATGTCACTTGGCTATACTTCCTCACAGGGATTCTCCGCTGACATGAGGAAAGCTTAATGAGAAAAATCAAAAGATCAGAGTGAATGATAAGTTCTGAAGATATATCACTGTTTTTTTGCTTTCTCTCTGCATTCCCTTGTTTGCTGGTTCCCATTTCTTATTCTTTCTCAGCACATGCTATAAGATTATGAATATACCAGGCAGGACAGTCCCCATTTTTATTATACTGGTCTAGGACACACAATATAATGGCACCTGGATATCAACTTGGGGCCACTAGATGGTACTGCAATATAATCAATAAATATTAAAAAGTAATCTCATAAATACATATAGATATCTTTCTGCAAAGTCTTGGCTGTGGTGTTTGAAACACTTGCATGAATTTCCACGTTACTGCCTTTAGATATCCACTATAACCTCCATACATATAACTATATATAACTATGTTATAGGCAATTGTAAGGCATATGTTAATAATGTGCTTACCAATTTTAATAGAACAGCTTAATACATACATATACTTAATACATATATATGTACATATGGTATTTATACATTATGTACAAATACATGTAAATCACCATAAATAATTATCATCTGATCAGTCACTACTTTCCCCATTGGTGCAGTAACTGTTACTTATATGGGAAAAGTGTGTGTATATAAATCATAATGTATGTGTAGGTTTACTCATAAAATCTAAGATAAAGTATACAGCAGAATTTTAAAAGACAAACTTTTTTACAATAAGCAAAACCTATTTTGTATTTTCCCATAGTTTGAATGATTCTCTACTATTATTTACTTCACCATCAAAGACATGAAAAAACTAGTTTTGTCTAAATGTCTTCCACCATATGCTATGTCTAGAGTAATAAACAGTTCAAATTTTGTCATCAGTTATCTTTTAGCTGGTAAAGATGTTGAGGTTAAAAAATTGCTTTAAAGTTAAATTATCTGAAACCATAAGCACGCTTAATAGTATCTACCCATGAAACTACCCTCAGAATAACCTAACACTGCTGGTTGCCAGCACTATTTTCAATTTTCAATCTGCTAGATACATGATCAAGCATGTCAAATCTGCCCTGAGTAATAGAAGTGAAAAAATAAAGTCATTTACTTAAAACATTCTGATAGCTATTTATCCTAAAACCCTGGTCAGATTTACTGCTCAAAGGCATTTACCTACAAAGTTAACCAGATGCTTTGAGTTGAAAACTAATTTAATTTCTCTGTTATCTTAACAGGACATCTGTTAAAACCATATCCAAGGAAGGTAATATGTTCAAAATTAAACATCCTGCAGGTTGTTTTATTAGAGAACGTGCAACATTGACATTTAACTGTTAACAACCACTGCCTCACAAAAATAATTAGTAAATGTGAAATCAAAACAGTATAATGATTATACTAATGGAAATGAACTAATAAAGAATAAATCTCTGCCTCATGCAAGTTCAACCTTGTTGCCAAATTTATTGCTTTGTTACTACTGAATAAGACTGAAGATGAATGACCCGTATCTTTTGTTGCCTTCTTTCGTCAACTTCTTTCAGGTCCAAATTGTCCTTTTAAATAACTGAGTATATGAGCTGCTTAAAGTGTGCAGGAGGCATAGCCACCATATCTTTTAGCATCATGAAGAACTGCATCACTGCAGTTAATTTGCATATGGATATAAACTGTACTTTGCAGTTAATAGATATCACTCCAAACAATGGCATGGGAAAGAGCGAAAGTGGATGAGTACAAGCCAGTGGTGGGGTATTTAAGTGAGAAAATATTAGCAGATGCCTATTTCTGATGAGTCCTTATCATATTTCTGGTGAAGATGGTCAGAATGAAGGGAATTTCCTCCCACCCATTCCATTTGTCCCTATCAGCAAGGACTGACTTCATATCTGTCAGCAAGAACCATTCATGACTCTTGCCATCTCTTTTCTCTTTTTCCTTTCATCTCTTCCATTTACATCCAGTGGAAAAGGAAAAGAGTAGAGATGACACTAAAAGTCAGTCATATACTGCATTTCAAGTCCCCAGTGAAAATATGGGCTTATCACTGGTTGAAAGTTGTTAATACACGAAATATCCGCTATGGACGGATTTCCAAAGTGCTTAGTTCCTCTTTAAGATCCCTCCTGTCAGATGGCATGCCATAGTGCATGTTGGTTGCTGGCTGGAGGCAGGAGGAGGGATTAGCAATATCCTGAAGTCCCTTCTAGCCTTACTTTACTATGAACTACTGCCATGACTATGAAATCACTGATTTTAATCCCAGTGTAAATCAGCAGTTAGGGGATCCCAATTTAATCTTTTTCATTTACATTTATGTGTATTATTCTGCTTTCATGACCTAGAAAACAGTCAGGCTTGTAGTTTAGCTACAGGGTGGGTAATACCTAGAGGTAATAAAAAAGCAGCAAATTCTCCCTCTAACTCTCTTTTCCTTCAATAGGGCTTCCTGCCTCTGAGCTGTATCCTTGCCCTGAGCTGTCTCTCAGCAAAGCCACTTCCTTCTGATCCCCATTAGTTACCTTAGAGCCCTCACTGAGATTTGCTTAATCTTTCTGGTTCATGACTACCTGTACTGGAGAAGGGAAAGAGCTACACATTTTCAGCATTTAATATGGGTGTGAAAATTAAATGCAATATTTTCAGTATTTCCCTAAATACTTTATTAGGCAACTTGAAGGCTGATGTACTTTGAAATTGGTTGATGGTTGATGAAGGTGGAATTTTCTTTGAACTAAGTGTTCTACTTTTTCAATATGTTATTACTTCTTCCAGATAACCAGACAACCTTCATCTTTCTACATTTTACTTAAGCTAATAAATACCTTAACATATATGTGAAAATTCATTTGTCTTCCTTAATAAAACATGAAAAATTGCAAAAAGTGAACTGATTATTTATTATATGATAATTACCTTGTGATCTGCACCATGCTGTGTGTGGTTGGAAATAGGAAATCAAGTACAGTAAGGACAAAAAAAAATCTTGATATTTTTAATTTCAATGAAAAAAAAAAACAAAGTGGGAATTATAGAAAAGATGGGACACAACTGTTCTCAGAAACACTTCATGAAAGGACAAGAAGCAATTGTCACAGCAAAGGAAATTTCAACTGTATGTCAGGAGAAAATGTTTTACAATATGAACTGGAAAATGCTTAGAGAGATTGTGAAATTGCTATCCCTGGAGATTTCCAAAACTCAGCTGAGTGAAAGTCTGAGCAACCTGATCTAACTTTGAAGTTGGTCTTGCTCTGAGCGGGAGGTTGGATGGGATGACCTAAAAAGGTGCCTAGCAACCTGAACTAGCCTGTGATTCTGTTATACAAAACAGCTTGTATTTGCCATGTATTTGGGAGGGTGGAGCTGGGGGGAATCAATTAATTAAGAAACAATTGACCTTTCTAAAACCTTCAAGTAGGAAACATTCTGATTACATACTTTTATAGAGTTTACAGTTTTATAGCTAAACTATGTTCTTATGTATGTATGTATGTATTTATTTATTTTTGTCATAGGCAATATTTTCACTTTTGAGCTCACTGCGGTCTTGACCAATTCTTTCTTCCTGTTGGAACTCAGGGTAATATAGTAAAAGAAGCAAATTAAGCTGGATGCATATAGCAACAACTCTTTTAGTTGGAAGAGTGCTATAGCTTGTAATGTGAAACAAAGACAATGAAAATAGGGAAGGCCAAGATATGGAAAAAGGGTTGCAAAGCCTGGAGGAAGGACTATAACCAGCTAGACAAAGAAAAGTGCTGTGGAGGGTCAGTGTGAATATGGAGAAGGAGCTGCAAGAGTGAAAGGCTGAAAGGGAGGGACCAGCCAGTGTGTGTTGTCTACACAGAGTTGCTCCCTCTCAAATAGGAATAGGACTGAAAGAGACCATAGGTCCATGGTAAGGTAAATGACTATTATTCAACCTACCATGATTCTGCACTAGCCTCTGCTATAGACTTCTTGCTTCGTGCTAGATAAATCACTGCAAGCCAATTTCAAAACTGTTTACAAATTGTCTCTTATATTCTTGATGTTCAGCTCAGAAAATCACGTTTGTGGAATGACTATTAAAATCAAGAGGAAATGCAGTCTGACATGGTGGTGAGCTCCATTCTTATTATCACTGCCATGCCTAGGATGTTTAAGTGACATGGTACTGCACACAAGCTTTCACAATATTACCATATCTGTTATCATAGCGCAGTTGGAGTACAGGTTTTACTTGTATGAAATATGGAAATAAATCACATACTGACCAATAATCGGAACATAAAATATGGAATGGTCGCACACAGTAAGAAAAATGCAATACTTTTTATCCTGCCCCTTTATCGAGTCCTTTCCAACTTCTGCAATACATGAAGCGGGCTCCCGAATGAAAGCCTCGTTCACTACCCAACCCTAATTCATCTTTAAAATAGGCCGTGCTGTACAGAGACTAAGGCAATGACTGTGGAAAAAAATACAGTTATGACTATATAATTAAAGGGTGTATAAAAATGAATGTACAGAGAGAACTAAATTATGCTTATACAAGCATCCTTAATTGTGGCATTTCCTGCTCCTGGAGTGTTTGATTTTCAAACACCTAACTTTTGTGTTAAAAGACATATAAGCAAAAGCTTATGATTTAATACCTTAAATGTAACCTTCATAGGTTATTTGGTTAAAACAAAGAAATCAGAAAATAAATAGAAATTAAGTTGGTCAGTTAAAATGCTTAAAATGCCTTTTTTTTTTTTTTTTGAAGTGTGCCCTTGCTCATAACACTGTAGAAACTCCAGCAAAGCGATACCAGAGCTCAGCCAGGAGGCAGTGAGAGGAGAACTCTGCTACCACGTTGGGCAGATAGGGTCACACGCAAGGTAGACAGGGTCACGTACAAGGAGACCCGAAAGCGCTGGGAAGAGGCTGGGAGCGTGCGTGTCGGCAGCTGCTTTGTACCCGAAGCCCTTGCTGGTCCTCATCCTCCAGCACCGCGAGTCTGGCCTTCGCCTTGGCTCCAGGTAGCTGACAGCAGTGTCTGACAGACCTCACTCGGGATGGGACCAGTGCAACCTCTGCCAGGCATCAGTAATATTTTATTGCAGCAAATGTCTACACATTTTAAAACTAAATTAGAAGCCCGGTAGTTCTTATTCTGCTACTTTTCAGCTTGTGGGGATCTATAGACAACAGCAGTGGAAGTTTTTAAATGCCTTGAAGCAAGCGTGCTCTTTCTTCATTATATGAGCATTTGCAGCACTTTTTTTTTACTGGGGGTCTTCATTCAGAGGTCATGGCTGAATCTCACAGAAGCAAATGGGAGCTTTGCCTGAAGAAGAAAGTCAAAAGAGCTAGACAGGGTGTTAACTTTTTGTTGATGTTGTTCCAGGATAGCTGAAGCTTGTTTTTTACTGGTAAGTATTTCTGGGTATTTTTAAAAAAATAATTGAAATATTACAATTTCTTTCAGTTGCCTTTTCTCATTATTTTCCTTTTTCTGCACTTCAAATGTGCCTCATTCAAGACAGGAGGTCATGTTTACAGTATTCTACATGTTTTCTCAACCACTGGCCAAAATAAATATTACTACTCAGCGATCCTGAAAGCTAGAAGTCCTGCTTACATTAAGTATGACAATTACCTGCAAGCAAAACAACAAGGAGACTAATTAAATATTGCTGAAGAGTAGAACTGATAAGTAATGGTCTGAGAAGTGGATTTTCTAGGCATTCATTCATAGATCCACATAAAAATCAGGGAGAAGAGCGATGTTTTGCATTTCCTTTTTGTTACTGATGTTCTGAACCATAAATATTTTGACTGGCTGTGAAAGAGTGTCAGCAAAGGCATTAACCATGCCTCAAGGACAAAAAATACTTGGAGTGTGATGCCATTTTCTACAACATATATCATGTCGTATAATGTAAACAGATTTGCATGGCTGTTCACTAATAATCTTTCAGACTCCTCACTCTCTCCGGAGATGATTGTCCCATAGTTCTAAAACTGTCTGGATCTTTACAGAGCCATTTCACTGTAATAAGGAAAAGCTGTAAAAAATATCATGACCTCTTCCCCCCAAAACTAATTTAAGAAAGGATGAAGCTGGCATGCCTTTTGTAGTAAGATACATCAGCGACCAAAATATGTCATCACCCCTACATTAGCAAGCCATGCTGGAAAAAGAGATGAACATACATATAGAACAAAAGCTGCTCTCAAAACTTTCAAGAGAAAAGCCTTTCTTTTATTTTATTTGGTAGAAAGCTATAAATTATACATATAAAAATAAACTATACCCAGCTGGACTATTATTAGGCTGTAATTTTAACCTATCAATTCCTAAAGCCATGCTGTGCAGTATCCTCTCTCATGGTTTACAACCTCAGAAGCCTCCCTCTGGTACTTGCCTAAAGGTTATTTTTTATTCTCTATTTAGAACCAATTCACACCTGAGCTTTTTTTCCAGATTCTACATGCCATTTCAAACACAAAAAAATACACTATGGTATCATTACAAATGTGAATTTGTGCTTATTCCCAGATGAAAACATAAATTATAAAGATTTAATGCAAGATATGTATAAGTGAATGACAGATATAAAACTACACATGATCCATTTTGTAACATATTGACCTCTGTAAAACAGCTGGAGCCTCTGAAAGACCTAGAATATAGGAATAAATTCTACCCATGTAAACAGTTGAGTAATTTTCCATTATACATATATTTCTAGACTTTAATCCAGACATTTAGTGTAAAAGATTTGAGCATCTGGGGAAGTTTTGATGTACCACACTCAGAGGAAAGAGCAGAGAGAAGTTCTGTGTGATTTGGTTATGTCTTTTGCAGTGATGAGTCAAACTCTTACCTATTTCGTAGCTCCATTTTCTGGGTATTTTTCTTTTCCTCCCTCCCTTTACTAATGCTTTTGGTTCAGTAACTAACTGAAGTGAAAGTGAGTATTTCAGTATGAATTGTATCACTAGTATTAATAAATAATACCACTAAAGACCAAATAAACATTTCAATTGCATCCAAATGTAAGCCTGAACCACAGGGTTCATTGGAAACACTCTAAATCACACAGCTCTAGATTCATAAAAAATAATTTCCAGATGTAGCACTTATTGGTGTTCTAAATAAAATACAGTGCTCAAACAGCTGCTTCTCCTTCTACCTTTTCTTCTCACCCCCTTCATCTTTCTCAGACACATCCCACGAGAAGCATCCCAACACTTGATAATTAAGGAATGCAGGTGACTGAAATAAGCAGGTGGAAAGAGGATAGACTGGTCTGAATACACAACAAGTCTTTGATTTGTTACATAGATTAATCCACTTAGCAATACAGAAAGCATTTTAACCCCATAAAATACAGCCTATGCAAGGTTCTGAATTTACTGTGGTTTTGCTAGACTCTTAATTAGACTGGGCCTGTCACTAGGTGCCAAATCCAGAAAATGTAACATTGTTTTACCTACAGAAAATTCTTTTAATCCCCTCAGGAAATGGAATTATGATGCTTTTGAAGCATCTTTTGAAGAAAAAGAAGACTCAGGGATGAAAGATCCCAGTCTCTATTTTTTTTTTTTCACTTTAGGGGTGATTCTAGGAGAAAGTACTGGTAAGGAAATATCTTTGCCTCATTTATTCTTTCTATAATTGTGTTTAACTTTCTGCATCATAACATATCAGTAAATCACAACGGATCACAAAAGTACATCTACAATTTACAGTTGACTTACTTAAACTCTCTTTAATCAGGAAAGGCGATTGAATGGCTGAATCAAGAAGAGCATGTGATCTTTCTCAGAAGTGAGATTACCCTGGATGGTCAAGTCACACCACTGTGAGCGTAACTCAGCATGGACCGCAACATTCAAATCTAGCTAAAACTCTTAACTTTTAGAGAAACAATTTATTACCACTGCCAATCCTTTTTCCTACAGTTTGTCAGGCCTCTGGGAGCACCCTAGAAAGCAGGAGTATTAGTTTCAGATACAGCAACCATTTACCCTGGATTATGAGAGTTTTCTACCAACTACCACTTACGTGTTATCTCTCTTGAAAAAAAATCTTCGTATAGATTTTATTATGTATATGTCTTGAATCATAGCATTGCTACCAGAATCAGGGAATTTAAAAAACCAAACCAACCAACCAAACAAAAAAACAGTTATAGTCAAGTAGCAATCTATTCCAGCACCTCAGTTTACATTTTAATTATTTAATGAAAGACTCCTTGTTTTGCAGTTATTATGATGTGGTATAAGACCCTTGGAAGGAATTCAGCTAAGTAATAGCAAGCTAAATGGTAGAAAAGAAAGATATGTTTACTCTTGAGATGACAATCGTCTATATTTATGAAATCACTAATTAGTCTTTCTCCTAAAGATGAAATTTGCTTTGCAGAATTACTGAGGGGGGAAATGTGTAATTTTCCTTTAAAGGGTGTATATCATTATTGTTGTGGGCATCAGAATATATTTGGAGTTCTAAAAGGGGTTCTAACACACCCAGAATATTCAAAATTTCAATTGTATTATCTCCATTCTAACAGCATCAAGAGGATGAGTAAAACAGGAGACTTGCCTTTGAACTGGGACATGTTAACACAGAACTGATGGCTTAAATGTATCAGATGGTAAATTACCTTTGAAAGGTCCCCAGCCTCCAAATAGAAGCAGATAACAAACACGTTCCATGTAACCCAGAGGACTAGCCAGACAGCATACTGTAAGAGACGAAGAGAAAAACAATACATTATTAATTTTGCAATCAGCTGAGTTGAACTTACTTAATTAGACCATCAGTTTAATCCAAGATGGAAACAGATTATAAATACGGTACATGTGAATCTTACATATAAAAAAAAAACCTAGAATAAATTTTTCCCTTTCACAGACACTCTCCCATATGAGTTGGTAAGTGCTCAGTCACTCCACAAAATCTACATTTAAGAAATAAGATGACAGACCTGAAATTCAAATTTGAAATTAATCTAGATCTCTCATTATTGCTCACATGGGTAAAAGTGCAATATGAAAGAGATATGTAATATCAATTATATATGAGAACTGCAGAGCTGTTTATTCAAATGTTTATTCTAATATAACTTATTAAATAACAAACTTATTGGAGCAGGTACTGGACTCTGCAACACTTGAGATTTAGTCTCAAAAATATTTTTTTGTGCATTATTTTACAGTTTTTTTAGAAAATATGGATGGTTTGCCCTAGGTCATGACAGCTGCCTCCATAACATATTAGGGACATTCCACAGCATCAACCAAAATTATTCAACACCCTGAGGGCTAGATTGTATTTGAAATCACCATTTTCTTTGACTTTTTTTTTTTTTTAATTACAGTGTATAGCAGAAGTATTCATGCTTAAGCAATATCTGTTCACTGGTGGTTGTCTAATTTCTTATTTGCATATCTGATGTGAGTAATGGAGTACATTTGTTTTCTCTCCTTCTGTCCACATATAGGCCTATAGCTACTCTTTTGTATTCATGAGACCTTAAGGCCCAGGCCTGGAAACTACATTTCCCTGTTGTAATGCTGGAGGATCCTCTACAATAAAATCTGCTGTTGCTAGTCTTGCATACAGTTTATGCTTAAAACTTCCCTTGACAAATTATTCCATCATCTAATAAACCTTAGAATCTACAGTTGCTTTCTAATGACTCTTGTTATTCTCTCGTTGTTCATGATTCAATTCTGTGTGTTTTCTAATTTAATTCCATAGGCCCATGGCATTTCATATCCATAAAATAGAGCAAAAAAAAAAAAAAGACAAAACAATACTCCCTACCTATTTTGTTATTTTATACCTGTTTTAGCTGAAGGCTATTTTCTCATTGTATATCACCAACACCCTTTGAATCAAGCATTTACAGACAACATCTTGTTTTGTTGCCTTCAAGTTATAATGACCTAATTATGTTAGACTTCCTTTCTGATCACATTTAACTTATTAAAAGGTTTTTTTTTTTGGACTTCTCTGTATTTATATTATCTTCTTAATAAGCAAACCGAATCACAGAATGGTTATGGTTGGAAGGAACCTCTAGAGATCATCTAGTATAATGATGTACAGGTCCATGTCCAGATGACTTTTGAGTATCTTCAAGGCAGGA
>JAWLRI010000240.1:2432546-2446171 GCA_034781795.1 Crypturellus tataupa
AAAAAAAAAGACAAAACAATACTCCCTAGCTATTTTGTTATTTTATACCTGTTTTAGCTGAAGGCTATTTTCTCTTTGTATATCACCAACATCCTTTGAATCAAGCATTTACAGACAACATCTTGTTTTGTTGTCTTCAAGTTATAATGACCTAATTATGTTAGACTTCCTTTCTGATCGCATTTAACTTATTAAAAGGGTTTTTTTTGGACTTCTCTGTGTTTATATTATCTTCTTAATAAGCAAACAGAATCACTGAATGGTTACGGTTGGACGGAACCTCTAGAGATCATCTAGTATAATGATGTACAGGTCCATGTCCAGATGACTTTTGAGTATCTTCAAGGCAGGAGATTCCACATCCTTTATGGCCAACCATCCTTCAGTGCTCAGTCACCTTCACAGTAAAAAAGTCCTTTCCTTTAGATACAGCCAGAACTTCCTGTTTTTCAGTGTGCCCACTGCTTATCAGGCACCACTGAGAAGAGTCTGGACTCATCCTCTTTACGCCCTCCCACCAGACATCTCCCTTATAAGATCCTCCCTTAGCCTCCTCTTCTCCAGGCTGAACAGGCCCAGCTTCTTCAGCTTCTCCTTGTGTGGGAGCAGCTCCGGACCCTTAATCATCTTAGTGCTTCTTGGACTCACTCCAATAGCTCTGTATCTCTGTTACATTGGTGAGCCCAGAACTGGATATGGCACTCCAGATGTGGCCTCACCAGAGGACCATGGGTAAAATTTAGGCCCATTCCTTTTTATTTTTTTTGCAGTTCATCAAGTTATTGTCAAGCAGCCTGACTGCTACACACCCACTATATTGTTATGTACCCAATATATAGATTTTAAGGAATTATGTTGTTTAAGGAGTTATGTTATATTGCTGTTATCTGATAGGAATAAATTTATTTTTTAAGTTTCAAATTCTTTTAGTCAGAAGTAATATTAGGCAGCGTAAAGCATACAGATTACATGTGCTTTACAGGGCCTGATTTCCTGGACCAAAGATCAGGCCCACAGATGAAAAATTTACCTAGATTGGAAGGAACCTCTGGAGGTCATTGGTGCTATTCTCTACTCAAAGCAGGGCCGATATAGATCAGGTTGCACAGGAAATTGTCCATTTGAGTTCTTAATATATCCAGGGATGCAGATTTCACAGACTTCCTAATGCATTTCTACTCTTTAAAGATCGGACACTAATTAGCCTTCAAAACACAGAATCTTAGTTCAGATTCACAGTCTTAATTCATTTATACTGTTTGTAAAAGCCCAACCCTGACTCACTAAGTATATTAAATATTGCAATTTCCTCTAGCTTGCTATTCATAGTACATCTAATTTTGCATGCAACATAGATTGTCAGAAATGTGAAGAGAGAGAAACATTAATTGGGAGTAAATAACCTTAATTAGGCATTTTCAAACTTTTCAATATTTAAACTTTGCCTTTTTTAGCATTTTAATACTTTAACATTATTTACAAGAACAAATACACACTGATGGAGTAAATACAAATATTTCTTCTGACACACAAAGATAACTGTCTTTCTTAAAAATGAAAATTCTAAACACTACATTTAGATCAGGGTCCCAAAGAAATGAGACTTAAGCAGTAACAATCTATCTGTGCTGTCTGTTTCCTTGACATATCTTCTGAGCTCCTTAACAATTCTAACCAAACAGTAAGAAAGTTTGGAAGTTTTAAAGATATTATTTATCAAAAATTTCAGGAGAATAGGTGTACAAATGTGGAGAGAAGCTCTACTAATATCTCCCTAGAGAGAAAGGCTTGTAAGTTCATCTTTTATCAGTCAACACAAAGGGAGAATAAAACATGGGAAAGAGCCACTGGAAACTAGCTTCATTAAATGGTGCCACTTGTTACTTTTCAGGTAAGAAAGAGCTGATTAAAAAGCTCCCTATGCACAGCACATCCAGCAGAACACTCCAAGGCACTTTAGAGCTGCTTGTCCCAGCAGCAAGTCTTATGTTCACAGGAAGAAATGAAACTTTTCTGTTCAGCCGTACAGTCTACCACTATCTGACTTTTAGAAATATTTTGTTAATGAGTATCTACTGTTACTGGACCACAGAAAACATTTTAAAAGTATGTTTTAAAGCTGCTTCTTTTGAAATTTTATATTAAGTGTTGCTGTCTGAATTCTGTGGATAAACATTGTGTATAATTATCTTGAAAAATAAGGGTGCTTCTGCTTCCCACTGCTTCTTATTTCGGACACTTCAGATCTAGCATATCTCTTATCTCTGGATCACATGCAGTCATAAATGCCTCGTTGTCTATGTGCTTCAGCAAATTGTTGTGGAAATTCATCTCTGAAGGTCTGTGACAATGAATAAATCCCTCTGGTACTCTCTATTATATGTATCTAATTAGAAACACATTTTATAAGAGTGCTTCAAAGAGCTATAGCTGTATATTTTTCTCCTGTGTGGAAGTTCAAATTGCTGCATCATTTGACAGAAGCCACCACAAAGCTACAGCAGTCACATATTAACAAGACAAGAACCTTGATGAACACCCACTTGACCAAACAGGAGCTACTGGCAGGAGAAAATGATTACAGCAATGACAACACAGACTTATTATCTTCATGGAAGGACATGCTGGAAAGAGATACAGCTAAAAGTTTAAGTGAGGAGATTTGAATACTTACTGTTTTGCAAAGCTGTAGCCAATCAGTAAAAGTTATTTTCTTTCATAAAATAAATCATACAAAGAAAGCTCCCATGTGGCAGAACATGGTTGCCACTCTTTAGGCTAGTGCATATTTATAATCAACTATGAAAAAAATAAGAGAATGATCTGCGAGAATGATCTGCGGCAGCAGAAGGCATACACCCCCCAATTCACTCAAATTCAGCCAAACTGCATTATCTCCATTTTACTAAAAGGGAAACTGCATGTCAAAGAAATTAAATTACTAGATCTAATTTCACACCTAATGAAACGAATGATCACAAGAACCAAAGCTGATGTAGTCCACTACTCTGCCTTTGATGCAAAGTTGGTGACCAGAACTCACGCCTATAACCTTTGTCCCTTAGTCTGAAGGAAAAATGTCACATATCTTCCAAGGATAGGCACTGACAGAAACTCCCATAGCTATGAGCATTTTATATGTAAGCATTTGTTTCACAAAATTTTATCATGGTATTTCTCTTGATCTCTATTTTTGGTTATGTGGTCACTTTCAATAACATTTTACAGAAGGGTAGAGTGCTTGAGACCTAGAAATTGTTCCTTTGTGCATTCAAGAGGCAAAGTAAGATGAATTCTTTTGTGATTAATGATTTGCTACTTGTTCCCTTTTTACCAATATACACATTTTAAGTTTTAGATTATTTTACATTAAGCTGAAAATAAACTATGTGCAATTCTAAAATGAGATGCCATTTACTATAGGAATTAAATAGTTCATTTGTACTACCTGAGTGACAGTCGTTGAGATTTTCACATCACCCTTAGCCCAGTATGTCTGGAAAGGGAGTGTCTTTTCATTAACACAGCAACAACTGCCCACAGTTATCATTATCTTTGCTTCTGAAGTTTCTCTTGCCTAATTTCCTCTGTTGAAAAAGAATCCTCATTTAGAAATACAATTTCCAGAACTTTTCCATATACATGGCACCAGCATATTAAATAAACTTGTTGATAACATTCAGCTATCTCTGAGGTGCCTGCCACTGTTTTCACCTTTCAAAGGCCCTTCCGAAATACAAGGACCTAATGCCCTGGCAGGACAGCTGTTCCTGAAGAGGTGGGAGAGCACGTGGCTGCTTCCTTTCCATTGCTTGTGTTTTTTCTCCACGTGCTGATGTAGGAGATGAGGACTGGGGCCATGTGATGTAGTGGTTACAGCATAGTTCTGGGAACCAGCAATGAGATATGGCCCAGGGGGCTCCAAAGTAGAGCAGGATTAGAAATCAAAATCAGGCTCTAAAACAGAATTAGGTGCCGAGTCTACGACCAGGAGAGGGGCAGTTATCGAATATGTGAGAATGAACTGCTTTAAACAGTCCTACTGCTCTCAGACACATAAAGCAATCACAAGCTTTTAATGACCTAGATGAGTTTTACTGGCCTAGTAGTTACCTACACGCCTCCAGCAGACAGCTTAGGGCCAAACCCAGTAGCTTTGACAACATATAACAATCTTTCTGGCAGCAGAAGGCTTTGCAGAGGCAGGTCCAACTTCAATAAATATGGCATTCCCTTCCTGGAATGTACATGGGAGCTCTTACACAATGACATAATCCTCTGGATTTTTCATCCTCTTCTATAAACTGGATATTGTTCTAAATTGAGGGTGCAGCCTGCACTAGTTTTGCTTGACTGAATTATTTTACTGCTAGCTCTTAGATTTCTTTTTTTTTTTCTTTTTTTTTTTTTGACTTTTAATCATGGCAATGGTGTCAGAGCACTGTCCATCACTGAGCTTCTGTTTCTAAGCAAACGTGGGTTGATTTTGTATGAGTCATTATTGAGTATACTCCATTTGGACTCTTCCGGCTCAAATTTCAATGACAATCTAGTTTTTTTTAAATTTGTTCTTTTTTATCAGGAGGGATCTTCCCTCCTTGAACATTGCAAGGTTGTCTCTTCAGTATTTCATCAATCGCAAATACAGTTTCACCTTCTCTTTGCACTCTCAGTTTGAAGATTTCTCTATATTTCATCTGATTCACACTTGCATTAGTGTTCTCTGCCAAAACTGACTGAAAGCTGCTGAATTGTCAAGTACTACAGAACTGGTCACTGCCAAAAAGAAAACGACCATTGGATTGGTTTCTTACTCCCTGGTAACCACTGCTTGCAAATACAGACAAGTGCTGCCTGAAATGCTTTCCTGGAGGATTCTCTATGTTCAGTGGCTATCTTTAAACTTGCAGGCCCTTTGGGCCTAGTTATATACCCTGACTTTATGTAACACTGAAGTATATTTTCCCTCGATCTTTATAGGAAGGTTATACAAGCAATAAGTGAAATAATTCTGTCACATTCTCATCAGAAGGCTGAAGAGAAATCCCAGGGTCCCAGGATCGTGTTGTGATGTGTACTTGCCACTCAGTCTACACATAGCCAGGGAGTGTTAGGTAGAGTGGAACTCACCTGCCTCAATTTTACTTTTGGCTTTGTCTTTTTGGTTTCCATTTACTTAAGTGCCAGAATGATGTGGGATCCAGGATGCATGGAGAAGAATCACCTTTTCTGAAGCTTCAACTTCCCCATAAGAGAAGCTGGATTACCCCAGCACTCATTATTGCAAGAGTGATATCCATCTACCCACAGGAAGATGTCTGCAATACAGGTATCTTCCTCTGATTACTGTCTAGATTCCCATTAAAGTCAACTGAGAAAGAGAAAAAAAATAGCATAGCTTTTCCATGGCTCAGTTAATTTCTAGGACACAGATCTCTCCACCTCTGGTGTCTGGAAAGCTAAACTCCTTGAAGGTAAATTTCTTAATGTCAGAGAGCCCATTCTAAAATCTTGTACGTGTGGCATGAAAAATGAGATAGTAACACTGTGCAGATATGCATTCCCAATTTTTCCACATAAACAAGCAAAAAAAGGAAAAAAAAAAAAAGTCACTAGTATCAAATATCCCAAAAGGCTTATTGAAGAGATATCTGAGAACTGCTGTCTGTTGCATTCTACACATTTACTAATGTTCCATCACTTCCTATACTTCAGTCATTCATCTGTTCATTTTTTTTTCCTCTGAGTTTGCTAACATTTTAAGTTTCAGAGGAAAAGCATGAAAAAATCTCTAAAATAGCAAGTCTTTCTGGATCATGCACCTTTTTTTGTTGTTTTTATTTTCAGGTGTTGTTTCAGTATCAGAATGTACAATCTTAAGACATTATCCAAAAGAACTAAATGCCAAATCTCCATACCAAGAACCTATGAAAAACTTAGTTGACATACTGGATACTTGACATTGTCTGCAAAAGAAAGAGACGTTAGCTCAATTCTTGATAAATAATGTTGCCTTTTCAAGTATGATGCTTGAACACAGTCTCCAAGGTATGAAAATAAGACAATATAAGCAGAGTTTACATTCTTCAACCTACTATGTCAGAGTAAGTTATAACATATATAAGATAACCAAATAAAAGTATTCTGTAATGAAAAAGCAAAACATACATTTATCTAAAAATAAAGTATTTCTGACGTTCTTCTTACAAGGCAGGAGCATGGAAAATATATCCTTTTTTAAATATTTTGTGAAAATTTTCTTCTGAAACCATATGTTAAAGCTTATGGCCCTTTTAACCAAGGTGCATTTTAGGTCCTAAAGAAAGCAAAGCAAGGCAGAAATTTTAACAGGACTTTTTTTTTTTTTTAAATCTTTTTGACTTAGAGGTAGAGATATAATTGGTTTGGCTTCACTCATCATTCAATTCCTATATCTCCTTTGATCAAATCTTTGTTGTGAAACGTTTAGCAGCAGGAAGCAACTTCAAATATCTGAATATTCATTTTACTGTAATATAATAGGTATCCATCCAGCTGCACATGTATACAAATAAAATGCATATGCACGCTGATGGACTGATATTTTTCTTTTTATGAATCTTTCCTATTTTTCAGCATTTTTTCTCTTTTGTTTGTAACAGATTACAAAGTCTACAAAGATAAAAATGACAAGTAATTAAAGACAGGTAACATGAAAATAACTTATGATAATTCTCAAATAGAGTTGGAAATGGTTGATTGATATCAAAATTCTAGTAATATCTCTGTTTTTCAAGACATAACTTGAGCAGATCAGGGAATACTGAATCTTAAAATAGTACTGTTTTGATCCTCTTCTACCCTCTACTTCAATTCCAACATGAATCTGCCAGGTTCTACCTCAAGAGGTACCATCACTAGAAATCAATTCTGTACAAGATCTAAAAACCTTAAAACCTCTCTTTGAAATGGTATGAAACATTAATCTATCTATCTCTAGTATTTTTTTTTTCCTAGCAGTTCTTATCTGCTGTTAAAATCATGTTACAGTTGACATGAAAAAAAAAAAAAAAAGGACAGAAAGGACAGAAGTCAAAATGATGTTAATTTGGAGGTCAGCTGGATCTCCAAGAGCGAGGACTATAAAATTTGAAAGAGAGGTAAAGAAAAAAATGTGTAATCACTTTTCTACAGAATATATGAAGAATACTTTCACCTCCCCTTAGAGATAATGTTGCCTCTTCCTTGTCACTGCTGATATGGGAACCACCGGTGCTACTACTGTGCTGAAGCTCTGCCAGGATCAGTTTGAGTGTGTGAACGCTCACTGCCCACCTTCCCCACTGGGCTCTTTCCCTTGCACTCTGAGCCATGCTCACCCTATCAAATGCTTTGCATTTCACTCACATTAAACCAGCCTCATCAGCTGAGGGCCACTTCTCTGGGTCCTTTCCAACTTCAAGCAGTCCCAGGAGGATCCCACATGTTCTCCTGTGCCGCAAGACCTGGGTGGGAACACTCTCCCTTCCTCGTGCTTAGACCAAGCCATTGTGCAGCCAGGAAGGCAAGGGCATTTTGCCCAAATAAAATAAAAGAGAGAAATATATCTTTGTGATAATCTAATGAGAAGGGCTTCTCACTGAAAAGGCCTCAGATGCTCGTTGCTCTTATTTGCTTCAGATATTTGAATATTGATGGAGCAACAAGTATATTGGGCATTTTCTTGGTGCCTTTGGCTGTTTCAGAAACACATAAAAAGAAAAATCATGTTTATAATTCAGTCATTGAACAGTTTATTTTAATGGAATTTTTAGCAGCTGTGCCCATTTAAATTGTGTATTAGAAATACAAATCAGGACACTGAGAATTCATTCAGTATTCATTTTTAACAGAATGCAAAAAATAAAATCAATAGATACTGTTGCTAGGGACAGAACTCTACTGACATTTATCTAGATTCTTTTATTGATGTCTCAGAATTTAAGTGCCAATTGTAACTATTTATAGAGGGAATCCATCTTCCCCAGTGAATATATCAAAAATCTTGCTAAAACTAAGCAATGTTTATAACAGCATTTGACAAATTGAGAGGTCTGTAGAATCCAGCTTCCTGGGTCTTGTTTTCTTTCTTCCATTTGCTCCAGCTGAAGGCTTTAAAAGCCACGGGGAGCCTGCCCACTGAGTACAGAGGGCTTTGAGTTTGGACCTTGGTATTTGTATTCCAAGGAAATACTTCATTGTAGGAATACAATAATGTAAATAAGTCTTTAGTTTCCTTTAGCTAAATGAAGCTAAAGGCTTATTTACTTTATTGTAAGAAAAAAAATAAAGAGAAGAGAAGAGAAGAGAAGAGAAGAGAAGAGAAGAGAAAGGAAAATCGAGGCATTCATACCTCTCTCTCTAGTGTTTTCTAAGTATTAGTCGTCAAAAATTCCTAAGACTTCACCAAAATTTTGGAAACAATCGGTTTAGTGATGAGCAGGAGCTCCCTAAGATGTAGGACAGTTTGTATTTGGGGATTAGGGAACAGAGCATACAGACATTCAAATCACTGCCTGGCAGCTCTGTTTTGGGAGGTTGTTGGCTGTTTCAAAAGCAACAGTCAACTACAAAGGTCACAAGCTATTCTTTGGAGAAGGCAAACATACAGTCACTGGATCTGCACAGTGTTGGCTTTAAGGGTACCCCAGCTAGCACAGCTTTTCAGAGCCAATTGTATGAGGGAGCCAGATTGAATTTTTGTTTGCTGTGGAGGATGCTAAGGTGGCTGGGGTGGATGGAGTAAAAATTTAGAAGCACAACAGTCAGCTTCAGTAAATGGCATGATGAGCACAGGGTTAGTACAAGTGCTATGTACCTGTTCATCCGCCCTATATCCATGAGTGTGAAAGTCCCACTGAGTGATGCAGATGAGCATCAGGGAGGGGAGTGAGGAGAGGAAGAATCACAGCCCCTTATTCCTTTCTGGTGCATCTGCACCTGATTTGGCAGGATCAATATGTACAGTATAACTCTATTTATTTAGTCTTGAAATCATTGAAGGAGATTAATAGAGAAATCTGAAACTATAACACACAGAAAAAGCCAGTCAAGGATAGCTTCCTTCTTACAGAGCATAAAGTGTAAAATGGATGCAATTTCTTAATTTATTGAGGGAATTTCAATATCATGCACGTCTGAAAAACTATTCATTTCACACTAAAAACCAACCGTACTTATTCAAAGGAAATACTATTCTAAAAATACCTTCCTCATTAATCAGTCAATCAATATTTGACTTTTCTCAAATGCACAAGAATACATTACAGTTTGCTTGCTTATTGAATGAGTTATGGCCTTCTTCAGGAAAGTTTGTATATGGCTCTGTTCACATATTTGGCTCTGCATTATTCAGGAAGCAATGAAAAATGTTCTTTTAGCTATGTGAGGATTTTTCTTTCCCTCACTTGCAGCCTGTATCAAAAATCTCATTAGTTCATTGAAACCTCATTAGCTACTGCATCCCCCAGATTCTTTGCGTTCTGAGCAGAAAGAGGTGATGTAGTCTAGTAATTTTGTAATGCAGCCCTATTCATTTTCATAGAATGGCCAAATTGCATTTCCCTAAGCAGAAGTACAAAGTATAGCATACTTTTCATTACTCCTGGATTCAGGTCTCTCTCATCCATGACAAAGAGCCTCCATTTTTTTTTTTTCTATTTTTTGCTAAAGTCCCAGAGACCATGTTTTTTTGATGGCATCCGATTTTCTTCTTCTGAGGGGAAGTGTCACTTCTCTCCACTGTGTGCTTTGAATACCCTGAAAAAAATGCTTCTTCTCTCTTTCCTCTTGAACTGCAATTTGCATCTTAGCTTTGGGGGAGAGCATGTGCCTGGTTTGGACTGGGCAAAACCATCATTGCTATTTCTTTTTCTGTTAACCTTCTTGTCTCAAGTACAGTTCAAGCATCCTTTAAAGGTTTTTTATGACTGAAAATGAAAACAAGAGAGATTTTCAAAGACCGTCTAGGAGCAAGGTTGGCATCTCTGTAACTACAGATGCAAAAAACTCCGGACATTTAATCGTTAAGACATCACTAACTGGGAAGCCTGCCACCAACATCCACACTTGATGCACATACATTGTCTTTTGGCTCTGTACAGCTATGCCCATCTGTTTCTGTGGCATGGTGCCCACTTATCAGCTTGTTGGACAGTTTTGCTATGCAGAGGTGCCAAATAAAGGTTTTACATGGGTAGCCTGTGTAACCCTGAAAGTGCCATTTCTTTGTAGAAACTGTGAATTCTGAGATGCCAACAGACTCTGTCTTTGTGAGTTTTTGTTGTTTGGTTGTTTTTTTTACCCACTGAAGGGGGATTTTGCCAAAGCAATCTTTAATTCACTTGTACAGCAAAGAAAAATTTAGCACTGATGGTCAAAGGGAAAGAAAGCACTATCTACAGGTAAGACACTTATGAACAAAGTTACTAACAGACAAACACAATGTAAAATAGAGGACAGAAAGTCCAGCTTAAAATAAAACTAAGAGAATACTTCAATATAAGGAGTAGAGTGTAGCAGTATAGGAGTATAGTGTAGGTATTGTGCACTATTTACCACTAACTCAATGGAGAAAAACATGCCAATATACAGTCTCATCTCAATTTAAGCATTTCAAAACATTAAAAACAAAAAAAAGGTTTGAAAATGTAGGCATCAGATCACACTTAGAAGAATTCAGACAGATTAATATAAGGAAAGAAATAGCTGAGATGTTCTAAATAGCCTTACTTTGCCCTACAGGGATGACATGCCACGCTCGCAGAAATTTAATGAACATTTTTCTCTGTTTGTATCCTCAGTTTATAGTGGTATATTCAGTTGTTTATCCAAAGGTTCTTTAAGAAGCAGAAAAAAAAAACATCTCCTCATTGCATGAGTCGGGGTCACAAACTTCTGTGGAGACCATAACTGCACCAGAACTAACAATTATATTAGAATAAAACTGGATCTCAATATAAAATAAAACAAGTTACAGTTGTATGGGATCTGAATCATTAATCATTGAGTAGTCTCTAGTAAAAATATCACATTATTTCTTTAGGTCTAAAAGGATGTCTATCATTTTCACATTCACAGGAGCAATCTAATGGAAAATGGTTTGTAGATGTATTATTTATTGCCTGTGATGAGACAAAAAAATGTATACAATACTAAAAGCAGATTGTTAAAATAGTTTTGGCAAGAAACATTTACAGCTTTGGTACATTATTTTCTACAACAAACTTGTTATTAATGAAAGACCTGAAGTCTGCAGATCAGTGTTGGAAAAGATTGAGAGAAAAAAATAACTGGAAAATTATATTATATGCCTGGAAAATTATATTATATGGCTCTTAAAGCCATCATTAAAATATGTGGATACTGTGGAAAACAAATTAAAATATAGCTGCAGTTGTTTTTAGGTGTACCACCTGAAAACAAACACTGTTCAGTATAGATGATAATACAAGTTAAGCTTACACTACATATTTTTATCACAATCCTAATTCAGTGAATTTGGATCCAGACACTCTTTATAAACATCAAATAATGTATTTCTTTCAAAAAATATTGAGGATTACATGCTGAGGGTATTAAAATGAGTTGCAAAGTAAAGTATACATATGAATTTATATTTGCTATGTACCACTAACAAAATCTATGAGAGCAAAATTTTTGATATGAGAACATTATAAGGAGATATAGCAAATGCATCTGAGAAACCTAAGAATAACAATCCCTTTTCCAAATGCTGTAGTGAAACCAAAGAACAATTTTGCTTCTTTGAGAGGATGTTGGACCCCTTTGAGAGGGGCTCCTCTGCACCTAACTAATCTATGATTCTCTGATTGTTACAAATCTTTCTCAGCATCATGACCCCATACACGCTCAAGTAGAAAATCATACCTATTACGCAGATAAATACCAAGCATGACACAGGCCCTTTCCTTGCACTTATCAGAAAAAAATAAAATAGCAGGTTGCTGAAAGGATGATAGCTCAACAAATTATAAAGAGGTAAGCAAGGTCAACAGTAAGGAAACACACGGCTGACAGTTCAAATGGGGTGAGAATATATCCAGATGTCAAGATGGTATTTGATGACAGTAGTAATGAAAGCTCCCACACTGTGGCAAAAGAGCCCTGTTACTTCCATTGCAGCAACCTGTCTCACTATGCAAAATCCAAGACCACCGAGCCAAGACACTTCGCCAATAACCCCAGTGCTGCCACATCAGAAAGACTGTGATGACAGTTTTATTATGGGAGACAACAGCATGACAGACTGATAACTCTGCTTGGAAAAGGGATGAGTTTTTGAGATGACTGGATTGAACTATTCCAAATTCTCTAAAGTATAATGAAAACTGTACAGGTTTCTCCCAATCTCCAGCTCCATTTCAGAGTTCCAGATCAAGTGCATAGTCCTCCCTGCAAAGTGGAAATAAGTGAAATCATGCATGAGGAAAGCACTGCCCATTTTTAACTGTTATTGCCTTAAGAACAACAGGACAGTGTGTGACCATCGTAAAAATTTGCAACTGTGCGAGCTAAAGTTCATGCTTACATTTTATGCTTAAATTAAATTAGAATATGCTTCGGGGTACTACTGATTGCCCAGATGATTCGAAAAGAATTTCCTCAGATCACCCCATCTAAGTATAATAATGTATTTCATGAAAAGAAGAAAAGATGCTTCAACCATCCCAAAGAAATTAAATCAAAAATACGAGAAATTAGGCAAACTGAGAATTGTAGTTTACCCTGTTAATTTGCACTGACATTCAAGTCTTTTTGTACACATCATAGTAGATGATGTTCACTGTATGCTGCTGTTCAATATGTCCTTTACCTTCATCAATCAGTGCAGCCTTGTGCTTTATTTGCTGAATGTCATTCACGTTCTATTTCTCATAGGATTTTCTTACCTAGCTTACTTCAGCTTCTGAACACTTCTTAGGCACGGATTACCTTCATAAGACCCTGGCTGGGCAAGGTAATAGCTATTAGTCCCACGTTAGAGATGAGAAATTTCTAACACAAATGAGTCTGAGGCGCTAAAGGCAACCACATTATTCATTACCACTAAGAATCCCACGTTGTGCACTAATAAGGAGACGCTCACTTTGATCATGCAATTAAAGACTGTAGCATAATTCAGAAACGCAGGTGGCTAAATAAAGGTCATGCAGGCCGCATTAATTCTGGAACTTTCTCAGTTCTGGATGCAGTATTTGTAGCTTTAATCATCCTGCGCTATGGTATGCATAAGAGTGTGTGGCGGTATATTTACAACTGTGCTTACACTGCGGGTCCTGGGCATTATGCAGTCAGGTAGCCACAATTAATAACATGTGATGAGCAGCACCCTCTGTGTGGGCAGATGATACCAGAACAATAAAGTTCTTTTAGCTCTTAAATGTCTTCTCTTAATGCTTAGGTATAAATACTTTTATCTCATTTAAAGAAAATGTTGAAGAAAGAAAGAGAGAAAGAGAGAGAGAAAGAGCGAGAGAGAGAGAGAGAGAAAGAGCGAGAGAGAGAGAAAGAGAGAAAGAGAGGAAGGAAGGAAGGAAGGAAGGAAGGAAGGAAGGAAGGAAGGAAGGAAGGAAGGAAGGAAGGAA
>JAWLRI010000240.1:2446271-2609829 GCA_034781795.1 Crypturellus tataupa
CCACAGGAACTTAAGGAAAAATTTTCTGACAGTGAGGGTGACAGAGCACTGGAACAGGCTGCCCAGAGAGGTTGTGGCGTCTCCTTCTCCGGAGATCTTCCAAATCTGTCTGGATGCAGCCCTGTGCCACGTGCTCTGGGTGTCCCTGCAGGGGGTTTGGACTAGATGATCTCTAGAGGTCCCTTCCAGCTTTAAGCATTCTGTGATTCTGTGATTTCTACAGCTATGGGCTGTCCTAGAGCATAGCCTCCATGCAAGCCTGACCAACCCACATGTTGCTTTACCACAGTCCCTTATATCACCCACAGATTCTATTGCATCCACACTCTCACCAATTAGAATGATGTTATGGATGGCCAGGATCTCACTGTCTCCTGGCATGGACCAAAGCTGTCCTTTCTTACATTCATGCTGCAAAACACTAGCCCAATGACCTCTCTTAGCAGCCTGTGTCAGGAACATGTCTCAACCCTTCAAGCATTCTCACTCATTTTGCTGCCTCCTTGTTCACTTGGTTCACACTTTTTGAGTCAAAGTAAGGGAAAGGAAGGCACTTGAGGCTGGCCAAGGAACCAACACATTTTCCATGTGGGAATAACAGTATTTTTGTAGTGAGTATATCTTCTTCCATGAGAATATGGGATATGCCTGGGATATGCCTAGGAAGGTGACCCTCTGGTGACCCTGCTTGGGCAAGAGGTTTTGGACTGGGTGGTCTCTAAAACTCCCTTCCAACCTAAACTATCTTGTGATTTTTTGATTCTCTGATCATATCTTACTGCTTTTAGTCCAAGCCAGCAGTGGTAACTGAGAGAACTACGTGGTATGTCTCAAATGCCAATACAGGCACAGGACCTAGGGTAGTGAGCATAAAGCACTGAGATACAGCACAGCTCCCTGCTGGATTTTCAAATAGCTCGAGGATGTTTTTGGAAAGTATTGGTCTGAGGTTTCTGTCTTCTGGTAGCTAAACAGAAGAGGTAGTTTTAGAAAGTTTATTTCATAACTTCAAGGTCCAAGCACAGGCAGAGGCATAGACATGCCTTCAGCAAGCAATGAAATGTACGAAAAAAGGCCCATTTAAGGACAGTATGGTTTTTAGTATCTTCTTCTGTTAGTCCTGCTAGAATTCCTTCTGCTTTTCATTCCTGTAGAAATTTATTGAAGAGATTATTCTACATACACATCTGAATGCACTTTTGAAAGTAAACATTAGGAACAGTTATGAATGACTGTATATATGTACCAGAGCAGTAAATGCTCAGTAGCAATAAAGATGTAGAAAAAGACAAAATTTACGTTGATACCCAAAGATTCAGTTTATTTTAGATTAAGATAGTGAGAAAAACTAACTCCACAATATGTAGCATAACTTCAGTTCCTTCCAACTACAAGAAAGATCTCAAATTAGCATAATAAGAGATCATATAACTGTTTTTAGAAGAATGCAATGATACAATGGATACCAGATATGTCAATATTTAAGTTATGTTAAATAGAATCAAACTCTTGATAGCAATGATTAACAAATGTTTTTTTGCTCACATCATAGAATATTTCATTCCCCGTTCCAGGGCTCTGTGTCCCTCACAGTAAAGAAGTTCTTCCTCACATAGAGGTGGAACTTCCTGTGTTTCCACTTATACCTGTTACCCCTTGCCCTGTCACTGGCCACCATGGAGAAGAGCCTGGCCCCATTTTCCCTACAATCACCCCTCAGGTACTTGAACATGTTAAATCTCCTCTCAGCCTTCTTTTCTCCAGAATAAAGAGGCCCAGTTCACTTAGTCTTTCCTCATAAAATAGATGCTTCAGTCCCTTAATCATCTCGTGGCTCATCGCTGAACCCTCTCTAGAAGCTCTTTCTTGAACTAGGGAACTAGTCTTTCTTGAACGAGGGAGCCCACAACTGCACCCAGTAGTCCAGGTGCAGCCTCACCAGAGCTGAGCAGGGGAGCAGGACCCCTCCCTCCACCTGCTGTCAACGCTCTTCCTGATGCAGGCCAGGATCCCATTGGCCTTCTTGGTCGGGAGGGCACATTGCTGCCTCACAGTTAACTTGTGGTCAACCAGGAATCCCAAATCCCTCTCTGTGGAGCTGCTTTCCAGCAGGTCAACCCCTAATCTGTACTGGTACCTGGGGTTATTCCTCCCCAAAGGATACACAAAGCCATAGAAGCTTGTTGGCACAGTATAAATATTACTAAACTACACATTGCCTTTTTACTTTTCATATCAAAGCAAAGTGATGACATACTGTCAAATTGTTTGGCATATGTCATGGAAAAGCCTGTGAAGGGCAACTTTTATGCTTCCCTGACTCTCTCTTGCATCTGTAGTTAACAGGTTCCACTGGGGCCTCAGAAATGGACCTCAGGCCTGGAGGTGGCAGAAATGTCAGTAGAAGATAATGAGAAGAGCTGCACCCTTGCTGCTGCTTCGTGTGTACAATGCACAACAGCTGCTCTTGTAACAGCTGGAAGGAAACAATTATCATACCAAAGAGACACAGTACAGCAGAGTACCTTAGCCTTCAACTCCAGACAACTAAACATGCTTAAAGAGACAATGTCAACTTGAAGTATAGTCAGTTAAAAAAAAAAGGAAAAACAAAACAAAAAAGAATTAACTGTCATTTCAGGTCCTCTATATGTCAACCATTTGCCATACCTCTAACTATTTTATTTTTCACTTTTGTCACCAGCTCACTCACTTATTCTTTGGCCAGAAAGGATAGATAGAAAGAACAAGACAAAATCTAGAACAAAGAAAAGATGCAATTAATGGTTTCACTGATAATATTCTATGTTTTCTGATGAGTTAGAGGTATGAGAGAGTGAAATAGCAAAAAGAAAATCACATATATGACATTTAGTAAGTAAAGATTTTCCTTCCAATTTACTGGACCTTGGACCTTTTTTTTTTTATTTTCAACATTTATAAGCATATTTCCCAGTAGCAAACATCATTCAAACATGCTTATAAGAGTAGAAAGAACTAGAGAAATCTTTATTTTTCTTTCCATAACTACGAATTTCTCAAAGTAATTTAAAAACTGTAACCTCAGTAAGAGAATGGTAAAAACATACACTTTCATTTGATAAGCACTTTTGACGTCTGTTTTGTGTTCTTATCAAAGTAAGCACTTCGAGGCCCAGAATATATTTATTCACTAAGCCACATTTACACCTAATTATTAATTATAGCTTTAATTGTGCTAGAGCATGAAAGAAGCTCTCACAAATATAAAAACAAATACTTTATTTCCACTTAATTTCTGTGTTCCATATGCAATAACTGCCCACTCTCTAGAGAAAGTCTCAAAAAATGTCAAGGAATATTATCTAGGGAAAGTGGGGAGCAAGCAATTTGGGATGTCCATTTCAGTCAATATGCGATCTTATATTGCTAGATGTTTTCAAAGACCAAGATTGATAACACCAAGTGAAAAATGGTGGTTTATTTTAAAGTTACCAAAATAGTGGCATCCAGACCGGAATCCAAGTCCGTCATGCAGCATGAGCCCTGAGATGTCAAAAGAGATGCTGTAAGGTGGCCCTGCAGCATCACTACCCAGCCATGCTGACCAGGATGGCCACTCAGTGTGTTTTAGTGTCAATACAGGATCTGGCACCTCTTCCTTGCTGTGATGGGACCTGTGGGACACACAGAGCAACTGAACTGGGCATGCACAGCAGCACAGGGGTGCGAGAGACCTATTGGATCTTCTGCATCTACTACCTAGCAGGTGCTTGCAGGCACCTCTCTGCACTCTCTGGCCAAATGGGCAGTTGTGGTGAGATGATACCCCTGGCACAAATCATACACTTTCATCCCAGCTGCCAAACTTCCCAATAGAGGTTTGAATAGAGCTATTCAAAGCTTTTACTTCAGGTTAATGATAAAGCAGGAGCAATAGTCTGATAGCCTTGTATAAACTTTTCTTCTCAGTCTCAATAATTACATTTAAAAACCAAAACTCTACCTTTTTTCTCAGAAATTACAATGACCCTGAACACAAACCATGTAATTGATGGAATGTGACAGACTTCAATAACCATGATTTAAAGTTTAATGGGGAAAAAAAATCTGTAAAGCCATTCAAAGCTGAAAAAAAAGGGCTGCTGAAAAAGATCACAAATCAAAACAGCAAATGAAGTAAGCAGATAGATAGAAATAAAAAGATAACTGGCAGACAGATATATATTCCATGCAAATGAAAAAAAACTAGTTATTGTCTTTTGGCAAATCTGATTTTATTTCCATCCTTGAGACTTTACTGCTCTGAAGAATATGTAAGGAAGAGTATCCACACCAAAAGAAGAAAAAAAAGAGTTTTCGGAACATTTGTTCCTCTGGAGGGAAAATATAAATAAAATAAAAAAAATAAAATAAGTTAAATTTATTCCCATTGGAGAAGGGAAGACTTTGAGGTGACCTACTTAGCTTCAGTGGTCTTAGTTACTTGGCAACATATGAAATAAGATGGCAAACAGAATAAATGTGTTTAAGAGCCAGATAAGACATTTTTATAGACAAAGGGGTTAAATGATGTAGTTACAAAGCAGAGAGGTGAGGTTAAAATAAATCTAAAGGACAGAGTCTTACTGAGGCATGTGACCTTTTCCTGACCAGCAATCTTTTATGTCCTTATGATAGGTTTATTAATTGAAATAAAAGAGAAGTTTTACATGTGCTGGCTCCAGCAAAACAGTGCAGTAAGCAAAATGGTAGGTTAAGAAAGAAAAATACATGTTTTAAAAAGCATTTTTTTTCATTAGTTCATACATTTTGTCTTCAGAAGTAACCACACAGTTTATGCTGATTGGAGCTTGAGGAAAAGGGCACCATTAAATGTGTTAGGGCTGACCAGTCCTAGACCATTTCAGTTCACTCCTGCTTTCCAGCCCAGTTCTTTGATGTCTGTGAACATTACTGTTCTAATCAAAGACATTGGAGCAGTGACTATTCAATGACTATTAAGGATGTCCAGACACAGAATCATTATTTGGACCTTTGAAAAGTCTCAAAAATGTGCAAAAGAGAATAGGCTTTGCTTCCTGTGAGAGAAACTGAGGAAGATTAAAGTGATTAAGCAGAAAACAAACTTTTTGTTTGTGTATGAGAGCAGAGGACACTGCTCAAATCCTCCTTGACATTGCCAGTCTGAGATTACTCTGTAAAGTTTAGTTCAGAAGACCAAGAAAAGCTCAATCTCAGTGTATTTCATGAAAACAATTTTTTCACATTATTCTCTGTGGCAGTGGAAAGGTGAGAAGAAAGCAGGTAACCTTGGAGGCAGGACCCAGCAGGGAGTGCGGACAGTGTGAGGAATGGTTGTGCTGCCATACAGGATCCAGGAGGAGCCCTCCGCAAGGTCAGGAGGGGTTTGGGGGGCTTTCTCTGGGATTTCACAGCAGAAGGTGACATCTGAGAGCAGATGGTGCAATCCACAAAGCCATGGCCACTGCCTGCAATCTAGGCACCTCTGACAAGAATTTGGCTGCTGGCCAAGTTGCTTCTTTTACTCATACCTGCTCTGAAAATAGTTGCAGCATGTCCCTGCTAGCAACGCAATTGTGGAAGGCAGGAAGGGTGAGAGGCAAGGTCCACACAGGCAGGATTGGTTGCTGGGGAATCTGGAGGGATAAACCTCAGTGAGAAGTCTAAAGCCAGAGCCTAGGCGAAACTGCTCCCTGTACATAAATGTACATAGGAATTTTCATTTGAAACAGCTTTGAATTCCTGAGAATTATATATTTTTACCTTAAGGGAAGCTTCACACATTTGTAATTCTAAGCAAATATGACTAACTTTCAACAAAATGCATTTTCTTATATTGTAACTTCTGGCAGAGGGAGATACATAATTAAAATGACAATTAGGTGAAATCATGTTCATATTTTAGGTGGAATTTTATCAAATTTAGCAAATTAAAATCCATTGAAATATTTACATTTAGTAGAAAATTACATTAAAATTACATAAATTACATTTATGTAAGCAACCTTTTTTAGAATTATTAAGCTTTTATGATATTAGTTATGATATTAGCTTTTATTTAACACTTTTAGCATAAAATATTGAGGAGAAGAGTTGCTTTGGAAAAGCTGTTATCAGATTATTAGATGAAACAACATGGAGAAGTGCTACATCATGGAAATATAAAAGAAAAATCATCAAATTCTATCGTTCAGTCCTTTTTGCCTCCAAAGAATACCAGACTGGTCTGTGATATTTTAACTGTTTAAAGCAGACTATCAATGAGAAAATGCAATGAAGATGCAATACTCTGTTGTCCAGTCACAAGGAAACAGAACTAGGAAATCATGACTGCTGCCTTATTGATCAGCAATCCCAAAGATGAAAAATAATGCAGTTGATGCTTTTTAAGAAACAAACAAGAAAACAAACTAAACACCACTACAATATACATGCTAATCTCAATTATACTAGGTTTGATTATCCAACCATCAGATTACTCGAAATTTAGATATTGTGTTCCTTTCCCATTTTGAAACTCAATAAAAACATATTTTGCTTAAAATGAACAGTAATTGCCTGAATTTTTCAAAGGACCCTTGAGTCAGTTGATAATAGGGTTTTAGCTCCACTCAGCAAATAGAACAAAAACCCATCCAGAGAAGCATAATGCAGATCTCTCTGGTTCAGACAACAGCAATTACTCTTTGCTGGATGTCCAAGCTTTTGTTCACACCAATCCCACTTTAAATCTCCCCATGGTAACAGGAGAGCCATATAAGGCTATATCCTCAGCTGAAGAAAGTGAGCATAGCTTCACTGACTTTAATGAAGGTAATATTCTCTATTTAAGGATCTGTACCACTTACATTAGCAATAGCCTGTGATCCAAAGAAATCTTTCTCTGATGATCACCAGTGTGCAATATGGTAAATAGGTGTTGCAATGCAAACAGCAGCTTGAATGATTTTGTTTCACTGGAATTCAGGTTAGGATTTTTTAGCACAGCATTTGTAATAAATATTCTAACTTTTATCTGTTGCATAAGAGTTTGCATTTGATCCCTGAGTGTGATGGTATTTATGATAAAAATGTAAAAAAAGACAAAATGCTGAGATGGATCTTAAGTCCCCTGAAGGGTGAATTTCTAGATCAGTAGCAGAAAGCTATGGTAAAAACTGATACAGTTACACCGAAAAATCTGACAGATAGGACTCATGCTGTCTACCTACTAACACATCTAAACTTAAATGTCAAGAGTATTTTATAATATGTTTGGATGATATGTTTTCATCTTAAAACACCAGAAATATATCTTCTAGCTCACAGTATTTATGACTGAAATTTAACATACATTATGCCCCTCCTCTACGCATTTACTAGTTCCTAGGAATGATATATTTTCACATTGCAGTGTAGGTATGTCAGTATACATGTATGCATATATATGCTTAACCACAAAAATGCACTTCATAGGAAGAGCTTGCCTAGAGCCAATCTTGTCACAGAGAAAGTGTGTAGACAGCTTTTGTATGAAGATTCTCAGCATTTACAGAAAAAGCTTCACTCCCCTTTCTCCTCTTTTTCCTCTCAGCACCAGCCACTACTTCCTCACTTCTCTTCTGTGATGTTAATTCCTCCCCTCTCCAGAGCTATATCAGCAGCTACTCCAGGGCTCTGGCTAACAACGTGGGTTGACTGGGTTTCCATCCCTCCCAATGTTTTCCCTCACTTTATCTCACTTGTAACGCTGGAATATCTCAGTGGTACCATTTCCAGCCTCACAGGCTGGAAACTACAGTACCAGCTTTCTTCTCCAGGCCAATTAAAAATTCATTGCGGTGACTTGTTGCAATTCACACAAACACATGAAAAACACACAAGAAAAGAGAGCACATATGCATAGTCCCTAGGAATACATCGTGTAGAGGTGGGAAGATATGTTACCCTATTACTTTTCTACTCCTACTGTGCACTCTATCAAAACTACTTAAAAATACTTCTGTGAGCAATTCCAATGGTTAAGATAACATGTGAAATAAATTTTATAAACAAATGACTCCACCATGTCAACAAAAATTCTCAAAAGACCTGGATTTTTAAGTTTGATGGTGTCAGACACGTCTTTCTGGGTTACACCAGCCTGTCTGGGTACAGGCACATGTTGCCCAGTGAATTGTGGGCTATTTTCCTTATTGAAATGTATGATTAGAGATATCCAGATATGTGCAGAATAATTGTAACACTGATTGTAGAATTCAAAAGTATGTGCAATAACATCAAGCTTTATTTTCAGTGGAAAATAAATGACATGGAAAGATAAATAACAATCTCACTGATTTATATGTACTATACATGCAAAACATAAGATTTCAGCTTTTTTTCTTCTTTTTTCCTTCTAATGAGAAGACAGTATTATTCAATAGAATACATCTTGTGAAAAAAACATTTTCCCCACAGGACAGAAAAACTTAAGGCTCGAGAACTGTAGTAGCTGTGAATAGTAAAACCTCCTACAATCATATGCAGGAAAACAGAATCCAGTGATTTTTAATGGGAAATGAAAAGTAAATTGTCATCTGAAAGGATTAAGTCAAATCTTTAATCTCCCCATTTCTCCATATGGAAAATGCCACCCAAACAATTTCTCTCAAAATGATGAAAAGCCATTGCAATATTTTTCAGAGTAGTTACTCCTTTTTTTTTTTTTTATCAGTGGATATTTTTATGGTTCCACCATCTTTAATCTGACATGCATTACTTCTTTAACTCTGTTGCTGCAGGCTAAGGGACTGGACTTTGTCTACTTTTGTAAAAAGTAGACAAAAAAATCTTTAGTATTTTAGTACCTTCTCTGCTCTTGCTACTTTGTTACAATACCAAGAATAAGTAAATCCCAGCTGACCAGAACCCTTCTGCCTCATTCTCCATAAGGAACTTGAAGTCATACCCATTAATCAAAAGATTCCAGTTCTGTTCAAGGTAGTGCCTGACTTGCATGTGACCAAGAATTTATACCTTAAAATTAGATGGTTCTTCCAGAGTGTTCACACCTCTGTTGTTAGAAATAAATAACAAAGGGTGTTCCTCCTTACAGAAACTACTTTTGTGAGCTCTCACAGCTCTGCATCTGTTCTCTAGTGAAGGAAAAAGTAGGATTTAGTGCAAGCAGACATAGAGCCAGAGAAATGTCCTTTGGAAAATCATTCTATCACACATCGTAGCTCCTAGCAATTGCTCCACACCGACTCTGTACTAGAAAAGCTCTGTGAAGGAAAAGCTTTAGCCCCAGACTAAGTCTTATTTATGTATAAAAAAAATATTGATGAAAATGTGTAATCAAACTGTACAATCATTGTTCTCAAATATCATAAATAATTCTTAATAATTCATGTCAATTCTTAAAAACTTTCAGTAATAGAGATTTCCTAACCTTTCAGTGCTCTTTAGAAAATGTGACTTATAACAGAGGCTGAGGCTGAAACCAGAGCTTGCTGTCTTTTGTCCTTCCTGCTGACAAGGCAGAAGAGAGTATTTCTTCCCTCTTCGTAAGTTCCTTTGCATGTCCGGGATTACTGTACGATCACTACAGCTTTAGCAACTTTCCCAAGTCCTCACTGCTCTTCTTTTCTTGTTTCATGATGTCTCTAGTTTATCCATACATTTCTTCAACACCTGAATGGGAAGCTCTTTATTTAGACCAACAATCAGAATCAAAATCATTAGTAATGCACACTTAATAAACAATCATATTGTTAGTTCAAGCACATGACAAACAGATTCAAGAACTCTGCTTTGCACAAACAGTAGCATACAATCCTTTCTTCCAGCTGCTTAAGATCTAGTTGTTTAGGAGAGACAGTATAGCTGGTCATTAGGCTAAAAAATGGGGAACCTATTTCTATCTCTACCACTAAACTTCTAGCAAACTCATTCTTTCACACAACTACACTTTCACAGAAATGAGGCTAGATATTATCTACTCCCCCTTGCAAACTGATTCTAGATTGATAGCTGAAAACATCTCACTTTTTCCAACCCACAGACAAGCATATTATATATATATATGTGTGTGTGAGTGTGTGCATGAATATGTGTGTGTGTGGCCATTATCAGAGGAAGGTCTAGATAAAGCTTCAGGTAAGCAGTTGACTTTTAAAAACATAACCAAATTTCTCAAATATTCTGTCACACTTAGTGAATTAACACATGCTAGTGTTAGGAATAACCATTGTTAACAAACATTGAAAATGGACTGCTAGCAAGGATTTGTGATAAAAGAACAAACAACCAAAAAATAAACAACCTCCCCTCCACAAAAACGTAACCTACAGCTGTTGTGAAGGGGGAAAAAGTCCTAAAGTAAACTGTGACACCACAGGGTAGACTACCGAGACCAAGATATATGTTAAAGATATATGTTAAAGATATATGTCCAAGATATATGTTAAAATCACATGAAGATTCACAGTCCTGTTTTTAAAAATGCAAAAATAAAATGAAAGGGAAATAAAGTGAGTTACAACTTCTGAAGTGAAAAATCTAAAGTAAACCAATAGCATTTTTTACTTCTAACATATCATTATAAATCTAGAATAATGCTATTGGGGAAAAACAAAACAAATATAATCTAATTTTACATTGAATTTTTTTCTTCTGCAGTAAGTGGTCATTACAGTTAAGCTGATTGCAAGCACTAAATGGGACATGGAACTGAGTATGAAATTTTGATTATTGCATTAACACGATTATTCAATATAAATGATTTTTCTCTTTTCAATATATGTGCTGCACTTTGAAACATTATGCACATATCTATTGACAATAAAGCAATTTTTAATTAATCATCAATGTTAAACTTCAATAGCTGCAACCAATAATTTTCTAGTTGCTGATCAGAAGCCTGGGTAACTTGATCACATGGTAAGGTTTTATTTTATTCTGAGTCAGAAAATCCTGATTTATCTGATTAACTTTTTGTGAAAATATCAATTTTGTTTAAACCTATACGGCAGCAGATTTTCAAGGCTAAGAGGGATTTTGTTTTAAGACAGAGAAAGAACAACCAAGAGAATATGCTGGCATCCCTGTGGTTAAGGCAGTTGTCTTCTTTCTTTAACACTCTAACCCAAAGATTTAAATAAAGTGGAACAATTTCTATGGGATAAAAAAAAAAAAAAAAAAAAAAAAGGACCATTCAACTCAATATATTGTAAACTTCAGGTTTAAAACTCTGCTTTAAACAAAGCATGTTGAGAACTGAAATCTTGTTTTAGCAGAGCAGGAACACCAAAGTTCTAGTGGTTGCTCAAAGTATCATGTGAGTCTTCGGTTTCACCTCTCCTGTGAAAGCTGTTCACTCTCTATAAACAATTAATCACTGAAGGAGATAAGCCGAAGTAAGCAGTGGCTCTCATGAGCAGAATCTTTTCATTCCTCATTTCCAGCTACATCACTTCTTTGCTTCAGACCTCTGACCTCTCTTTGACGTTATTTATGACCAGTCTTTATGGATATAATGGGACAATTCAAGCTCAGGATTCTTGAATAGTAGGGCTGCATCATTGTAGCTGTAGTGGGAAGAGATTGAATGTCTTCTGAAATATATTTATAATTCTGACATGCAGTAGTATGTGCTACTTTTCTCATCTCAAGACATCATAAATGACTCAGGGAAGGAAAATATATTTTCATAATCATTTGGAGATAAGTCTTATCCAAAGCTCATACTGAATTCCCCTGATGTTTGGGATGTGCAGAATCTGAGTTTAGATCTTTATTTTCCATGGTGGTTAACAAGCGTTGCTGATTTTAAGTTTCAGGTTTGGGGTGTACTTTCTGAATAAATGTTGTTCAAATGTAAAGCCATCATTTCTCCCTTCAGTGTACATATCATAGCTCTTAGCATAGCCTGCAGCTCTAAGTTAAATGCAACTGTGCCTTATATGTAGGAGTTATCTTTGGTTTTAAAGAATATTAGATGAGGAGGGCAAACAAGCTCCCATTCCTCTCAGGTGCTGCTGAATCTTGATATCCTTGGAAATAGCTATGTCTAATTGTGTGTTACTGCCTAATTCAACAAGCTGCCCTCATAAGTGCTTCTGGCAGTAGCTTTGTTATTAATTTATATGTTAATTTTTCAGTGATGTTGAAATTTGTAGCCGAAATTTTCTTACAATACTTTTCCTTGAGCAATCTTCTTATTTTAGATTCTGTGACTTCATTAAATTTGTAATGTGCTGTAATCCTATATAAGGCCTGATCTAAAACTATCAAAGTCAACATATATTTTAATTTTTATATACACAAATGCACACCTGTATATATGCAAAAATTTCTCTGCTGATCTTTATTTAGTGAGAGGGAAAGTATTTCTGGAGGTCTAGTAGCATCTTCCTTACTAATCACTGTTTAATATTAAAGTCTATGTTTTGAAGTTGCAACTGTAACTCAGCTTTGCATTTTAACTTTGACCCCTTTTCTTAATTAAAATCCAAGAGCTCATCCAGGAGTTTGGAAAGAATATGAAAGGCAGGTGAGAAAATATAAACACATTAATTATGAGGATGTTGTCATATTTGAAAATAAGGGCTTAGTAGACAGTTCCAGGGCTCATTTGAACTGACTCTAGAGAAGCTTCTTATGGAATATTGAGCAAGGATGATTTTTTTCAGTCTCAGGTGATTCTTACAGTAAGTTAATTGATATTACAGGGTGAGGCATAGCTAGGTATTTCCACTCATCCTTTTGTTTTTCATGCGCCTAGCACAGCACTTAAAAAGTCATGTTGCTATGTTAGCTGTCAGCATTTTATGATGAACCTTCCTGCTTGAAGGTTTATATTTATAAGTCACGTTTGAACATATTTTAAATGTAGGGTTGAAATATATTGCATGAAATTTAATCATAGAAATATTTTCTATTGAAATTTAAAATAATCTTTCTAGCTATTGCACACAGATGCCCATATGATCATATCAAATGGACATAAAAAATTCTAGATCTTAAATACAAGTATATATTTCTGAGCAGATACATAATAGTGCAATATGAAATGCCTTGTGAACATGCTCAATCTCATTCTAATTTTAATGTACAACACAAACTTGATTTCAATGTGGTTTCACAAAAATATAATTTTAGCATTCATCTTATATCTGGGCTTTTGAGTCCAGGGGTCTTACCTTCAAACACTGCAGAAGATACAGCTATCAGAGAAAAGATGATGATGAATCAGTGGTTTATCTAAGCTTGTAATATCTCTGAAAATCTCCTTCCAAGGGAAAAATTATACAAACAAAATATTTTTATATTCAGATTAAGTTTTCAAACCTAAAGGGAAGGTTGGTAATCTAGGGAATTTAAAAGGCACTCATGCTTTCACTTTTCTGACAGAAAGCTTCCCTGACCTACCTGCAAAAAGGTGCCTTACTGTCGTATCCTGTGACTGTCGTATCCTGCCTTACTGTCGTATCCTGTGTCGTATCATGGACTTCCCTGAAGAGACTTCTTTTTTGCTATCTCCTTCTCTAGATGATAACATGTGTGTAGAAAGAGAAATAATTAAACAAGCATTTTTTTTTAACCTAAAATCAAGAGGAGGTCAGTTTAAAATGCTTGGAAGATTTGTCTATAATTAGGAATTCTGAAATCACAACCAGCAGAGAATAAGGGGCTATGCCTCATAGGACTATCACTTCAAATTACACTAAATATATATATGTGTGTGCATGTACTTGTATAAATACATATACACATGTACATACAAATATACATATACACATATACATTTGAAAGTGTGTGGTACTTTGCAGCTTAATGTGAACTGCTCTCCATAATTTTGTCTGTTTGTCATATTTGAGTCTTGTTTTCTTTTTTCAAGGATTTTTTTCTTTCCCTACTTTCAACTCCAAATAAGTGTTTAGCTTTAAAGTGTATAGTCAACCATGGATCACTGTCATCAGCCAAAAGCTTATTATACTAAATATTACAGACTGTGCAGAGCAGACAGTTGATAAGCAGTATCTTGTATATGATCATTGCAGAGCAGGCATATGAAAGAACAATACTATACCAAAAGTGATCTTAGAAAAATGGTCATTTTTCCATAAACAAGGTAGTATTCACATGCACATGGCACCCTCTTCTGCTACTCTTGTCAGTATTGACAGCAGGTTACATTTAGCAGAGTAATATGTGTTGTCCTAGCTGTAGTTCCTTTCCTATTGCTAAAGGAGCTCCTGATACACAAAGCAGTTGAGAGGAAAGAGTAAAATCTAAAAAACAAATAAACAAACAAGAACAAAAACACAAAAAGGTGAGTGGGAAACTAGACTAGGTGGTTCGGCAGAAACTTTCAGCTTCTCCAAATCTTTCAGCTTCTCCAAACTCCTGTTACGGTGGCTTGCCAAAACAGTACCTGCGGTAGGCCCAGTCCAGAAAGTGAATTGTGAAGAAATATAGATTGTTCAACCCAGTGTCCTAAGATGCACCTAGTACTAAACTGGGAAAATGAAGTAACAAGAAAAATCACTCTAAATTCAGTGGACTGATTTACACAAAGTTTCTGCCTTCTAAGCAGTCTCCAGCCTGTTGCTGCATTGCATATCATAAATTATCTTCCTGTTATTGAGGTACTGTGCCCACAGGAATCACTCTTTCTGTTGAGTTTGAAAAAAGTAAGAACTTTTTCTATTTGTGCTTTTGTTTCAACTCCAGAATATAGTTTTGGCTAACACTTTGCCATTGTGAAGTTGAGTAGGGGGGTAAGAGAACGACACTTGCACTACAGATATTTACATTCCATTCATGCCTTATGCTTGGTCTTAACTCCTGCCTGCTGGTATCCCTGGAAGACCTGTGCTTACATAAAATGATAAATATGAAAGAAACTTGTATCTGGGCTTTTTTAATCCCTGTCATCACTGCATTCTTCTAGTAAGCCACGAGCAGCAAACAAGCTCTGGGATGGTTTAGTTTGCTGCTTGTTTCCTGTGAAGTATTCACCAGCTTTTGCTGCTGTCCTGATTCAGCAGTTGTTGGGCTGTGAGGAAGCAAGAAAACTGACATAGCAATCAGAATCCACTCTCCTGTTTACCGGGAGGATGTTCACGCACAGCAAAGGAAAAATGAGGTTTTTGACCTTACCATTTGACTTGTTTGCTTAGATCAGGTTGCAATTACAGGCCACCTATCATTTTTCTATACACAAAAATACATGAGCACAAGTGCCAGTGCAGGTAATGAGAGCTTAGAAGCAGATGTTGCCTCTTCTCAGGTAACACAGTGCTAGACATGTTTCAAAATCAACGTTTTTTTTTTATTTTCATGCTATGGAAATAAATATGAATATGAACATGCTGCACAGTATGTTATTTACTTACATGCTGTGCTAGATACATGCATAACAAGGAAAAATGTATTGGAAAAGTTAATTTCTAATAAAAAGTAGAGATATCATGCCTCCTAGAGAATGCTCACAAAAATCATAACCTGACCCAATACACTGAGTTAGGTCAGCCTGAGCTTTCACTAGATCTTAGAAAAGGGTTTACTTATTCCTTCTCAAATGGATGTTATGACCTTTAAAGAGACAAAGTAAATCTGCTATTTTACAGATCCTATGAACGTTGTAATATTGATAAAAATAGGGCCATAGAGTAACTGGGCTCTATTTCTCATGCCCTGCTAAAATAAGGTATCCAAACTAAAATATTCTTAGTTTAAACAAAAAGGAAGATAGATTTATTTCCTGAATGAAAGAATAAACAGCTGCAATGGTAATGTTTTGATCAAAACTTGTATTCAGAAACACAAACTGATGATAGACTTATTTTGTTCAAGTGGTCTTTAAAAAAGTGAGTGAAAGTAAATATTCCATATCTTGCTTAAGACAGATATTCTATATCTTCTTTCCTAGTCTTTCCTAGATTTTTTTATACTTCTTACCTGTGTTAGCATAAAAATATGTTTTCAAAAAATAGGTTTGAAAAATAGTAAATTTGCAAAGTCTTCAGATTTCAGGAAATCACTCTGAATTGATCCATGCAATTATCATTTTTTTTCTATACTCCACATGGTAATCTCTTATTACATGTTATTATTTCGACAGGATATAATGCTTCTGTGAAGGAGATAAACACATGGAGAAAAATCACATAAATATCAAATTCCAAATTTCAAATATTTGGGGGGAATATAGCCTACATCTCACTATCAACATAAGGAAACAATTGGATAAGATACTTTAGGAAAGTATCTTATCTTATATATGTGACATAGGTGATCTATACATGTAATCTTTCTTATAAACAGATCACACTTTGCAGCTTTTAATAGCAAAAATAGTATTACAATTAATGGCATATATATTGGTCTTATCTATCTAAACTTCAGGGATATTTAAGAAGAAAATAGTATAATTTCAAACAAGTCTAACAACAACAGGGTAAATGCACAGACTTGTAAAGTTCAGTCAGATGCTCATTCTGGGCACAGTCAATAGGTGATTAAAAACCAAAACATTAACTACAACTATATTCTTCTTACTGAGTTCTTTACATAATCATCTTTGCCTATTTTCTACATTTCAGAAGTGCAATATACCTTTATGAATATATTTGTGTGAATATTTAACATGGCAACCAATATATCTACTCCAAAATATTCAACATTATAAAATTATATAAAATAATAAGATAAATAACAAGACTACCTAACCAACAGAATTGCATTTGTTGAATTTTCTGCATGAACTTGGCTAACAAGAATCTCCTGTTTATTTCAACAAAAGACTTTAAAGTAAAGATGACTGTTTTTATGGTCCTCTTAGGAGGATCTCCATAGCAGGACCATATAGGATGGCAAATAACACTTTCTTAATGTGCTACTGCTGAGGACACTGTGACACCAAGGTGAGCTACTGAAGGTGTTAGCAGGAGGGTCTAGAAAAATATCAGAAATCTAAGGCAGAAGTGCCCTCTCTCAGAATAACTGCAGGGAAGTTGCTACCTCCTGCACACTACTGGCATGAACCAACAGCATCAACTCAAGGTTGTTAGAGACCTCTAATGTCTCCATTAACCAGTATGCAGGAAGAAACTCCCTGGGCTTCACAGGAGCTGTTGGAGGCGACTGTGATGTGGAGTGCACAGAGCATGGCTGCATGTGGGGGCTCAGGAGCAGCTAGCAGGACTCCCATGGAATGTATGGGGATGTGCCAGGCTGCAAGACAACGGTGCCCACAGAAGGCAGGCAAGGGGCAGAGCAGGCTGTGCTGGTGGTTGCTTCAGAGACCCCCATTTCAGAATGGTACAAACAGCGGCCTTGCTCACACTGTGCTTTAATCACCATGTCACAACACTAAAATCTTCTGCTGTGTCTCCTCATCCACAAGACCTTATCCCTCATTTCACCATCTCTCTTCATCATTTTGTTCTGAAATCATCTTCTCTCTGAAGTTTTCTTTTCTTAATATATAAATATATACAACAGAAGTGTGCACACGTAAGGCAATGAAGCAGCTAAGGAAACAAACACTGTTGTCATTGGTGCATGTTTGCAATTCATTCAAATGGCATATTTATTGGAAATCAATACATTGTTTTGGAAATAAATGATTTGAACTACAGGGCAAGCTTGGGAAAATTATCTTCATGATAACTTTCAAGGACGAGCAGGATGAATTATAGTTAATACAGATGGTACCCTAAAGATCAGATTTATAGTATGCTGCTTTCTATTGGCTCCTTCTTTATCCAGTTCAGAGGACACAAAAAGCATTGAAACACATTGCAATGTATTTTTTCATTAACAAGATATTGTAAATAAAAAACTCACTAATCAAATATTATATGCAGAATTTATTTCTATTGTCCTTCAGTCTCTTTTTTATTTATGCAGTAATTCATATATAATGTGTGTAGCTTCTTGACTGCTATGGCCAGCCTGATCCAGGCTGTCAAAACTTACTTAGGTCTTCTTAGCAATTGTAAATAAAAATAAAATAGCCAAATAAAAATTGCTGTGGTACACCTTGCTGGTCATGAACACAAAGATCTCTGTTTTCTATAATCTTGCTATTTACTGTGGACAGATTTTCATTTTTCTCTTCAGTAATGCTTCAGTGGATTGCAGCCCTGTTCCACCTTCTGATGAGCCTTCTCCTATAATCCCTTCTTGCCTTGAAACTTCATTCATGGGCCACCCCTCCTGCTGGATAGAAGGATTAGCATTTCTTTAATCCTACTAACTTTAATACCAAGAGGTTATTTTCACAGAGGCATCTTTTGCTAAATCCCTTCCTGTGCAGCATTTAAATTCATTCCATGACAGTTGGTTTGCTATGTAACCTGGTGGTTTGGCACTCTCCTAAGAGGTAGGAGAAGACCGATCAGACACATTTTCAGCCAGATTTAGAGCAGTCACGGGGGCCAATATCCCTGAACTTCCAGGAAGGTAATTTCAACACCAAACTGCAGAAGGCAGTCTCTTTCAAAGAGACTGTTCTCAACTTCTAAATAGTCCAAATCTCAGCAGGACTGAGACCAACTTCTGCTCAGTACAGGTAATAGGCTGCCACTTTGGGCAAGAACAGGGCACCAATGTTAAAGAACGGAGTGGAGGGTTCATGTCCTCTCAAGCAGAGGAGAAAAATGAACTGTGCCTGTTATATGCTGGGTGATTGTTTTAATCGGTTAATGGAAAGTTTCCTCCTCTTCCTGAAACTTTGCACACCTCATTTCATTGGACTTTATTAGAAGTTGTTGACTTTCCTGCTTGAGTATAAAGGAAATGTTATCAGTTCAAAACAAATTCATGTTTTGTTTGTTTTTTAATGTCATTAAAAATAACAATATATTTTGAGACAATAGGAATTTATTGTTTGGTTATAGCTGTTGAACAAGTCATTTAATTTTATGTTATAGCTATTCACCAGACCTCCCTGCAGTATTTCTTATACTATGGTAAATATCCATGTCAGTTATATATAAACACAACCTTTCCACTCACTGCAGAACTGTGTATGGTTACAACCTGGAAAAGGTAGGAGTCACTGCCTCTTTCAATACTGCTTCCTTTTGGTTTCATTCTGAAGATGATATAGCTAATTTCATTCTCAAGTGTGAAAATAACCTCCAGCCATTATATATATATTTTTGTGGTATTCAGTCTAAACTGACTAAAGACTGAGAAGTTCAAACTTGAGATACTGGCTCAGTCTCTGTGACATCTCACAAATTTAACACACTGTAGTTTTGCTTGCTTTTTGACACCATTTTATCAGTCAGTAAACACTGATTGTGAAACAAGTAAGATTTCAACCAAATTTTTTTGCATCTTACTATCAGTTCAGGCAATGTAATAAGTCCATTTATTTTTTTTCCCACCTATGCAATTACATGACAAAATATGGTGTGTAAAACTAGACATTCAGTTTAGAAACAGGATCTTCACATTGCCATTCTAATTTATCACTCTAAGGGATTCTATCATAGTTAGTAATCTGCTATTGCAAATATGTTACAAAGGTAAGACAAGGAGCAAGGAATAAAAAAACAGAGAGGACACAAGAAAATAACCTCCTTGTGATAAAAGTGACATGAGATAGAGGGAAGAATTTGTTGTTGATAAGAGAATAAAGTTTCTGAAGTTTTCAAAAATGGAGGAAGAATAGGAGAGCCAACATCAACTTGTAAAAAGACTTTTTCAACAGGTTTGGGGCCAGGGATTCTATATTTATTTTTTTCTGTCCTATTTGTTTCTTAGTTTGCTAGTCTTTTCTCTTTCTGGCTGAAGACATTAATCATTATAGTTCTAAAGCAAAGATTTTAGCTAGATCTGCACAAAACTTTTATAATGAAACGAAAGAAATTGAGTCTAATCTGTTTTGGGGGTTTGGGCTTGCAAGCAGAAACAAGTAATTCAAAGGTAGAAGAAAAAACCTGGTAATAAGGTGTGCCATATGTTTCATTGTTGAAGTTTATAAAATTGAAAGGCTTTAGATATGTTTTCATCTTGCAAATGGCTAAAATGATTCCTGTTAGGATTTTCTGTTGAAAATTGTTGCCCATACAGCACAGCAAGCAAAGCCTGGAAGGGAGGAGCATGCCTCTTCTGGGCTGGTACTCAGGCAACCAACTCTATCTGGAGCCACCAATAAAGTCCCATATGAATGAACTGAACTGGAGTTGTCTTGCGCTCTTAGGCAGTGTAATTTTAATCACTCCAGAAATTTCCTCATGTCCTCAGCTGCACTCATTTCATAATGAATGTGGAAAGGCATGATCCTGTGCTAGGCTTGCTGAAAGGTGAAGATTTCACATGGAGCTATCAGATTGCAAGAAGCCAAATTTCACAGCAAAAACTAAACAAGCATGGAATGAGGAATTGGATACAGTGACCAAATCAGAAGTGACAGATTTTGGCAGAGTTCTGGATCTCCACAGCTGGTAGAATTGTTTCAAATTAGACCCATGATCTTAAAAATTATCTGACATCCTAATTACAATGAAGTCTTCATGATCAACACTGTAAAAATAATTGGAATGTAGGCTCTGCTTCATCATTCCACATTTGTTTTGTAAATGACTGTAATGAAAGGAACAGTACTGATTGTACTGACAGTCATTTAAATAAACTAGTTCATGAGGCATATAAGCTTATGAGTAAGAAACCAATTCTGCTTACATTTTTTTTAAAGTTTACTTATCTCGATATAGTACAAATAGCATGGGCCCGCACTACAAGAAGGACATTGAGATGCTGGAGAATGTCCAAAGGACAGCAGTGAACTTGGTGAGGGGGCTGCAGCATGGACCTTACGAGGAGCAGCTGATGGAGTTGGGGTTGTTTAGTCCAGAGAAAAGGAGACTCAGAGGAGTGCCCAGGGAAGTGGTGGAGTGACCATCCCTGGCAGTGTTCAAGAAACATGAGGCACACAGGGATGTGGTTTAGCAGGCATGATGTTGAAGTGTTTATGGCTGGAGCCAATGAACTCGAAGGTCTTTTCCAACCATAATGATTCTATGATTCTATAGTAAGAGATTTATTCAACCTCAGACAAAGTACTAAGAAGTCAAAACAAAATTTTTTTTTGTCCTGTTCAACTGTTTTAAGAAACAGGCTCGCTCCATCCAATTAACCTGTTCTAGGTATATGCTTCTTTGACTTTATATTATCTAGTTATCAAATTTTCTAGCGACAGTTACCTTTGATTCTCCCTCTTCCCTTGTAACAACATATTGGCTCTTTATTTTCTGCAAAAGACAAAGATAAACATCCTGAGAAGAGAAAGGAGGGAACTTTGCTCTCATACTACTCCCAGGGTCTTGCCTAGGGTGGGAAATGGACTCAAAAGACATTAACTTTCTCACTTCATGTCAGAAATACACAGCAGAGATAGATGGGCTGTTGTCCAGTTATAGTCCACAAAGAAACAGGTAGTTTTAAGGTTCATTTAACATTTTAGATGTCTACATTTGGGTGAGATTATCTGCGCCTGCCCCCAAAATGAACCTATTCTTTTCTCCTGTCTCCTGTTACACTGTAACTACTCAACTTGAAATTCACAATGTGGATTTCCACATAGTTACTCTTTGAAGTTAGGTGAAAAGAATGCCACCAAACCAGATCAGACTAAAAACATTACAACACAAACATTTCTGAAAGATGAAACTGAATCAAAATCATATTCCTGGGAGTTGATGATAATGTTTGTAAACATAATTTGGAAAAGAAAATCAAAATAGTAGATACTGGAAGTTGATTTATGTTCAAGTAAAAAGTCTGAAATAACTTTTTTTTTTTTTTTTTGTCGATAGGATATTTCTATCAAATGCTAATAAGGATTTTATGTTAGAGGTATGGTGTATTTTAATATTTTATTTATTGTAACATTCTGAAAAAATGAAAATACACCACATAGGTTATTAAGACACAACATTTTAATTTTATCAAATAAGATACTGATGAAAATTCCATGGCAAACAAAATTTCAGAAAAGTTGCTCCTCTATTTTGATGTAGCATTCCTCCTCCCTCCCATCCACCTCAAACTATAACATTTGAGAAGAAAAAGCCTGAAGCAACCACAACCAAAATATGTTTGAGCTATCTGAATGCTCATTTACTGTGGCTACCAAGCATGCCTAGGCACACTCCATATTCATAAATATGTGTATATGAGGAGAGATATTATTTTGAACATTTGTAAAAAAAATTCATCATACTTAAATAATCTATGCATTGTTCTTTTCCAAGCATTATTTAATATGCTGTTACATACAGATCTCCTTTGCTATATCATTTTATATTCCTCTCTGTATGAAACTATTTATTAATCTTTGCTAATAGGAACAATAGTCCTACCTGGAATTGTTTCACTGAATCACAAAATGACGTCAGCCAAATTGAACTACACAGTGGACACATCTGAAATAAATATATACTTCGTAGTATTAAAAATAATGAATTTTAATGATTATTCTAATAAAGCTATGTATGGCAAATTGACTTCATTTATCTGAATTCCAAGCTAATTATAAAGTTGGAGGGAACTAATACGCATAAGGAAAACAGAAAATGAAATAACAATTGGGCTAACTCATTTGAATAATCTATCCTTAGAAATAATTTAAGTTATATCTTTGTGCAAGTCCAGTGTTTAAAGGCTCACTTGGTGACATTCTGACATTAGCTCTCTGTAACAAGTATCCCGGGAATAGGATAATATTCCTCGACAGTCACATATACACACTTTCTTAGACATACCAGCCTTTCTACACTTTCCCGGCTGATCTAGCATTAACTAAATTTGGTGTCAACCATGTCAAAGTGCTTCGCTCTAACTGCAGATGACATTGTCACTTATGCCCAAAGGATCGGGGAAAAAAAAAGAGAAATCTCAGTGCAAAATTTAACAAACAACAAGAATGCCAGTATTTGCCTTTGTAAAGCATTTCATATTTCACGCTGTTCCATCTACAGTGACCTGCTGCAGTCTCAAAGCATGGACATGCCAGTTTACACATAAGGTTAGAACAAAAGCTAAGACAACATTAAGAGCCTTACTGTTTTTAAAGACAGTAGTGAGCTTTAAGCGAAAATCAGTAAATCAGTATTAATCTCCTTCTCCTCTGATACATCTTGGAAGAAGAAGGGAGAAGCTGGAGGTCCACCAAAGCTTTTGCTCTAATTAATCAAAATTTTTATTCATTTTAATGGGAAAGTTCATGAACAAATAATATTTCCTTTCCTCCCCCCCCCCCCGCCTTTTTTTTAAATAACTAAAAATAAACAATTTAAAAAGCATGACTAAATTTTAGATTGAAAAAAAAGTTGACAGAAATGGGCCCCCACCTCCAGCTTCTCTCCTTCTCATGATTTGGGTTAACTTCTCTGTCCAGTTTTGGATATACAAAGATTTTCCCCATCGCTTATAAACTGTAGTCTCAAGCCCCAAACTACAGCATATATGGTGTCACTTCAGAAGAGGCTTACATTAAAGCAAGTGTTAATGCTTACCTTAACCTTGCCTACACTGTGGCTACTGTTAAAAGCCTCTCACTCATATACCTAAATTGCTGAAGCATTAGTTTTGCAGATACTATTTTCATCATGTGCCTTATTCAATGCGGAATCACTTTCCAGCTCTTTAAAGATAATGATATAAAGAATTAATTCTGTCATTAAAAACAAGTAACCTGGTAGAATATGTGGAACAAACTTCCTCAGCCCTAACATTTTAACCATACACTACCCAGATGGCAGTGTGTTTATGTGGTTAAAATCAGGAAATAACACCTCCTGTTACTGTTTACTAATGTAAGAACAGATGCTATTTATATTTATACAAATATGAATTCCTTGGCAAAGCCAAATCATGTTATTTCATTAATAACTAGCAGCAGTGAATCTTCATTTTTTGTAGCTTATCAAAATGTACTTTTCTTTTGTGTTCAAGGCCTGTGTCAATTCTTAGCAAAAAAAAAAATCCTTCTTTTTGTACACTATTCACTTCTTCCTGTCATTTCTGTAAATAAGGGATTTTGTAAGATAACATCACATATAGTTTCATATTGTAGTGAGAGGAAATAATCTGGCAGTCATATAACAGTAATGCATTTGTAGAGTATGTGGTTTTTCACTACTGCATAAAAATGCCTGCCGTGCTTTTATCAGTCTGAGCTAATGCATTCCCTCAACATAGCTAATCTGTGACTCAGCTTGGTATAATTTCTCTTGGTTACATGTAGCATGGAGAAGAATCACTTTTTGCTGTCACTTAAACTACTATTAGGTAAACTAAATGTTCTCTCTCTTTTTGTATTTCAGACACAGCTAATTACAGTGTTTCATCACTTCTAACAGGCTAATTTATTTTATTTGGCTAAATCTTTGTGGTAATAATGAATCTGCTTGTGATCAAACTGTAAATAATCATGCATGCCATTACAATAAACACTCTCATTTTGATATATGACATGAATAGGATGCTTTAAAAGTTCCTGCTACAGGTAAGACACTTTACTTAGACATATAATCCAATCATCTGGTTCATGGTCCTCAGTTGTCGTTCTCATCCAAAGCAACGATCATGGTTCAGTTCTGCTCAGTATTTTGCACAGTGTAAAATAACTTGTCGTTAAGGATCTCCTTAGGAAAGGTGGACTCCAGAGTGCTTTGAGAATCTCAATATGGGAACTCCTACATTTGAGGCTAAACAAAGTTGCAGTTGACTTCAGTTCAGCAACTTTAAATATATAAGGATTTTCTTAGGGATCTATGGCATACAGAATACTTTTTCATCCCTTAGGAACTGCACAGCCAAGATCACGATGAACCCACCTGAGGTGGTTGCACCAGACCAGAAAAAGCTTATAGCCCTCTACCGAGATGGCTCCACATTACATTGTTGGAGTCAATAAGGAAAGGAGAAAAGCTAAGGCACATAAAAATAATCTCTCTCTTCAAGGTCCTGAAAGGGCACAGGACCAAAAATGGAATTTTTGAATGGGACTGTGAAAGAAAGGAGAACTCTTTGACTCTTTTTTTTTTTTTTTTTTTTTCCCCAACAAACTTGAAACAAAGAGGTTGGAGATGTAACTACAGTGCTGTGACAAACTGTCACCAGAAATCAGATGTTGATCCAAAAATTACAGTGACAGAAGAGAATGATGAAACATAAGGGCCTACACTGAGGACTATCAGGTTTTGTGGGGTTACGAAAATTACTCCAGACAGAAAGATGAGAAAGCAAATGAGATGTAGCTATAGCTAAATACCTCACCAGAAGCAGAAAAAAGCAGTAAATATGGAGAGGATGGAAAACTTCAAAAAGATGCAGAGATGATAGAAGAAAATATGTAAGCTGTGGTAACCTGCACAGATCCGGGCATGACCCAGAATCTGGATGTAGCAAGGAGAAGTAAAACCATTTTGCAATCAAAAGTAGTACTAGCAGAAAAGTGGTGCTGTACAGACAGCAGTAGTGAAGTGGTTGAAAACTGAAAACAAGGATTGGACTCTTTCATGAATCATGAGGGAAGAATGAATTAATTATAAACTGAACACCTGCACTCAATCATTGTTGTACATGACAATGTTGCCAAAGAGAGAATCCAAAACACTATGAGGAAAATGTTAATAGGTGTCTAGAGGATTTCATGCTTATTTCATAAGGATTTTTATTAAGCAGATAAATGGAACTGGTTTTGTTATCAGAAATAAAAAATTGCATTTAAAAATATGCCAAAGACTATGTTTAAGGGTTTCTAGAAGAGGAAAAAAAATTATATGGAAGCAAAAATTATCCATTGTTTTCCAATTAGAGAATAAAACTCCAAAAAGCAGGGAACTTCAAGAAACTTCTCTTCAGGGAAAAGCCCCATGGTGTCACACCATTATATTTTTGTGCCATCATTTTAAATAATTAAGTTTAGATATAAATTTAAATATATTCACATTATGATCAAGGCTACATTGCACAAAGATTGCATTATGTCACAAAGAGATATAACACATAACTCATTATGTCACAAATATAGAAATACTCTATTTCTTTATATTTAAAGCTACTTACATATATGTGGGATTTTAGAAAATGAGGCTTAACTGTCCATCATTATCCTTCTAAAGTAGTTGTACTAACTTCTTGTCTGTAAAAGTATACCATGTGACTAAGATATGCAAAGCCAAAATTATAGTTCAGAAGAGAATGCAAAATAATATGTAGATTGAAAAACAAGACTCAATAAACTGCCAATATTCAATTTAACAAAGTCAAAAAAGGAAATTTCTCCATGCCTAACTCATGCATTTAAAAATATAATGCACAATATTAATTTTGATAACTATCGAATGCATTGAAGTGAATTTTTAAAGTTCTCATAGTTCTCTTCATTTTAAACTTCTCTTAGATTCTGAATAAAAATCAGCTTAGCTGAACAGCAGGAGTGTACAGAGTTGAGAGAAATCAAGGGTTAATCTGAAATCCAAGACAGTACAGAAGAACAGAATGAAAGGAAAAAAAGAGAGGCTAGCTCTACACAGTAGGAGAGGTCTAAAAGTGCTAGCAAATGTATAATGGGGAAACACATTAATCATGTGTGACCAGTTAACAGGTCCAAATATCTTTGAAAATGCTCAGGCTGATGGGCTTTCACGTTTTGTATAGGAGAAATGCTGAAGTTTCTGTAATGCTTCTACCAGATTTGGAGCACTGCCACCATCAAAAGCCACAAATTAAAACTGTTGTACTGCAAAGTGTAAGATGCTTCTGAAGTTTGTAGTCTTACTGGATAACCAGTGCTATCCCTGATCCCTGGCAATTTTGCTCCTTCTATACTTTTTATTTGTTCATTTCTTTGTAAGGTCACATTCTCAAGGCTTCACTTCAGGAGGATGCCATGAATAAATCTCTGAATTTAAGTTTCCCCTCATACTGTATAAATTCTAGTGATTATGAAAATATGACAAATAAGAACAGCTAAACCCAAGTGTTACATAACTGTTTCTTAGATTTCTACAAATATACTTCAATACTGGTCTCTAACACTCTCTTCTCTGCTGAAATAATGAGCATAGTACTCCCTGTGGTGCTGCTCATATACACTTTCTTTTTCTAGAAACAAAAGTAAGCCACTTGGAAACCTTTAATCTTATTTCGTGAAAGAACTTACTACATATTGAGTCCTGCTGGTCTGCTGAAGCAAGAGGTAATGTGTTGAGCCAATACAAGGTTGGAGTATGCAGAGTACCAGTTTATGATAATTACTTTTGCATCTGCAGTTAGAGCACCACATGTAATTGCTGAAGTGTATGCTTTTCTTTCAGCAATGGCTTGCAATTTCCATTAGTGGTCTTGACAGTCAGGCACATGCATTACAAGACCTCTAAGTAATCCTTAGTCTCTCGTAATTAAGTGCACCAAGAATTACAACCAGTAGAACAGAATGAATAATTCACAACCAATATCTTGTGCTGTGCACTTAACTTATTTTTATGTACCACAACACAGCCAGGTATTCCAGATTTTCTTCTATATTAAGTTGTTTACTAACCTTTTCACTCATCCGCAACCCATTTGCAATTTTACTAATCATTTACTTAATTTTCTCTTAAAATTTTAAATTAGATATTTTATTTAAAGGCAAAAGTTTGAAATCTGAGAGTTTTCTTTATGCAAAGCTGTCTGTTTGGAGAATTCTATATGCAGTTAAAGAGAAACCAGTTAATTCAAAAGACTTTTATCTTAAAGCAAACTATTTGCACTAGAACTACTTGAAAAACATAACTTCCATGTAGTAGGGAAGTCTGATAGGTTTAAATTCATTTCACTATAAGGACATACAAGTGGAAGGAATCTCATCCACTCCTTTCATACTAAGGACGACAATATTATATCTTTAATAGATAATAATACTTAAATAGCACCTTCTTAAAAGCCAGCTACGTTACCTTCCCCATGACTAGTTCCTGACAAATACATTTCCACAGGCTCAGTATGCATGGCTATTTGCTCTTCTGTCAATTTAGTCTTTTATTCAAATAGCTCCTCTCTTTCTTGATGATCATACACTTTCAGCTTTTGGAAATAGCAGTCATTTCTCTTTCTAAATTTATTTTACTCAGCTTAAGTAAAAATTAAAAACAATGTTTCTCATTTTGTCTAGAAGAGTTGACTTCTGTTTAAGTGGCTATTTCCCTGAGTATCTTATATCTCTTTTTTGTACCTCTTTTATTCTGTCTTTGTTGTTTGTTTGTTTTCCTCAGAAACGAGTGACCAGGATCCTGCACTATATTAAAAATGAGATTTCATGCATGTTCAGATCACAATCTATCAGATATAAAACAATATGAAAGAAACTATACCATACATTTAATATTGGAATAGTTACTGTACAGTGTACAGTGTGCCTTCCAACCTTAATCATTCTGTGATTCTTTAATTCTGTGACAGAATTAAAAATATGATTCTTTTTTACTATTGAAATTTTCTTTATTATTGTTGTATAAAACAGAAGTTTGCTAACAAGAAATTGTCCAAATTGTGCTTTAGCTCTCCTCAGTGTACGTGCTATGAAATTTAGAAAAAAATATTCTTAATTTTGAGCTCTATGTGAACTGTTTAGTTCAGGTGCTTAATCACTCTAATATTATGATGTTCAAAAATGAAATTCTGTATGCCATTCTACAGTAATGAGACAATACTGCATCATATGCTCAAGTTCATTCATAACTAACTTCATTTTCTATAACACATCAAATATCATGAACAATCCACCTATAGATTTTTATCCTATTATTCACAATATTTTTAATACTTCCCTCCAGATCCAGTGCAACACATGCTTACCCAGAAGTATGAGCAATTCTCGTAAAAATCTTATTTTGATTCACAGTAAAACAAAGTCACAAGTTCTTTGTTGGAAGACGATTTTCTCTTATACACAAAAGAAAGTCACAAGGGCAAACCCTAGATCTGGCTTTTGAAGTTACACAGAGATACAGAGATTATTATTTTGAAGGTCTTTCTTGGTTCATTTTCCTTTTTTCCCTTTCTCTCTTGTTCAGTGCTTTTGAGACCAGCCTTGAGAGTCTTTCTAATTTATAATTAATTTCTATTATTAGCAAGTCATTTCAACTTGCCTGGAAATTAGAGTTTGATTCTACATTCTCTGAACCAAGAGGGAAGGAATCTCTTCCCATATCCCCCAAACAGCACGCACATGTAACATTTAGACAACGATGACTATGACAATATTTGCTTTGATTTGGGAGGATACAGGCAATCAGATAAGAAAGGCAGAAAGGTCGTGCAGAGATTCATACAGTTGTAAGGACTGCAGTGCTTTAAAATACAGACATAAAGCATAGATCCCAGCAATGTCCACTGCTTCTTGCAAAAACAAAAGAGCATCAAACAATCACCAAAATTATTTCAAACATTTCTCTGACTGCAGACAACACATAAAGTTGCTATGCAAAGAAATATCACCTGAAGTTACACTACCTTCACTAGCCCTCTGCCTATCTATTTCCTGTAATGCTTGTGCATACACAAAAGCCTAATAACAGATTAAATGTACTTGTACACAATTATGAACTGAAAGCTTTGATTTATAAAGATTAAATGATGTAGTCACTGCTACGAAGAAAAACGTTGACGTACCCATAACAAAGTCAGAGTTTCCAGGATATCTTGTTAATTGTTCTTTGCTGCAGAAAATAACAAATCATGCAGGTAAAATCATTGCACACCACAGTACCTCAGGCCATTTCAACTTCTGAATATATCTGAATGAGCTAAATTAAGGCTCTCCTTTAATTGGTTTCAGAATAGGGATAAAAACCGTATATAGAGTTTGTATGTACAGAATGCATAAATGTGCATTAGTGGCACTAATCACTAGTGCACTAGTGTCTAGTGATCTAGTCAATAGTGTTAGTGACACTATTCCATTTATTATATTTAGATATGCTAAAGACAAAATACAAAACACTATTCATTTTTGATGTTCATTTTAAGGCATATCTATACTGGAAGACTGAATATCTAAGTACATACATAAAGCACATGGTTAATTGCTTTGCTAAAGCAGAATAAAATAATAAAAGTATATAAATTACTTTGTTTCTTGTGACATAAATGGAGGTAATTATATCACTACACTTTTCAGACCTCTACAGGATTCTAATTTTCCCTTTGACAGTGCATTGGAGTATTATTTAGAAGATTGTATCTGCAGTTTCTTTGTAGCATGTATAAAGCAACTTTAAAATAAGCAAATCATTTCCCTAGTTTGAATGCCTGTCACAACTTCTGTTTTCAATAAACTTAGTGAATAAGAGATGGAAATTTCAACATTTCCAATAAACTTTTTGTGAAACAAACAACAGTGAAAAGTAAATTATTTTGAAAAAGTTATGAAGAAATCTGAATTAAGTTAATATATTTTGGGGAAAAAAGTTCAATGATTAATCAATTCATTGATTATGAGATAGAGTAATTATCTTACTAAGATGTCTGGTGAATACCCATTAGTAACAGAATAATCCACTGAATTTTCTTTAGTCTTGGCAAAATATCCTATGTAGTTGGGATGTAAAAGAAGATAAAAGTTTCAGGTTTTCTAAATGGCAATTAGATATGAGAAAGATTACTTTCAGACTGCAATAAATTGCAAGGCAGATACTGACAGTCCACACTTAGTGTATCATAATTGAAGGCAGATTGCATTCTCACTGACTGACAAAAATACACCTATCTAGCTATATGCAAAGATAACTCTAACAAACAGATGTAGTCTAAGAAGTATAGATTTGGTCAAAAATTGCATTTTGCTCCCCCTAGCTTAGAATAATTCTTTACTTTCAAATGCAAACTTGATCCAAAGCCCATTGAAGTTAGCATAAAGTCCCATTGTTTTTGGATCAGACTTTGAGGAATATTGCTTTCTTGAATCTCAGTGCAAAACATACATCTTATGTACGAACCTCCACCATGACCTCCCTCAGGGGTGTTACTCCTAGTCTCAGGCCTCTGATTCACTGCAAAAAACATCGCTCACCAAAATTGAACTAAGCTGAAACTCGAAATGCACATGGAAATATCAATAAGGTGTGCTGCACATTTTTTTCCCCAGGGGATTCTTTCTACCATTGTCTACTGCTGTCACCTTTTCTTTGTACATTATGTCTTGTTTGTTTTAAGATTTCTTTTCTTTTTTTTTCTTGATTTTTTGTGATAAGACCAACCTATATCAGTAATACGGAAACATTAGACACATTTTTGGGAAATAGTTGCAAAGAATAAAGGAGACATAGACTCATTGTGTAAACTTACATAAAAAAATGAAACAACCACTGTTCAAAGACTGACTATGATGAATCCTTTACTGCAGGCTAACAAAAACTGTAATAAAAATAATGTTTCCCTCAACCTCTTTTCCAGCCTCATTCCAAGGTAGAAATGTTAGAAAACAGAGAATTATAATGAAAAAGTTTCAAAACTATGTGACCTAGCCTTGTTCTCATTACTGTAATACAAATAAGCATATATGAGATAATTAGTGCAGTAATTTACAGGTGCATCCCAACTCTTTACTTGAGCTATATGTGCTCTGGGACTGTATCTCAGAAAAAGAAAATGGTGTTGAAGAAGGTGTTAGAAGTGATCATGCTAAGTTCCAAGAGAATTTTAAGACCAACTGTAGCCCATTAACAAGTATCTAAACTCAATTTCCCCCCCTTTCTCCATTATAGTGCAAAATCACATCTACCTTCTCTTGCATTTCTGACATGAGGTGTTTTCAGCATAACTGGTAGCAGATGCATGCAGGGTGAGATTAAAATTACCACTAGTTAGGAATCTTAACATTTATGTTAGTAATTTCCCAAATTCCAGACTGAATAAAGCATATGTTTTGCCATCACTAGTAAAGATTAACAGTTAGATGTGCATGATTATGCTGAGTTTATGCTGAAATATTTACATTGCTATGTTTATGTTATAAAAGTTGTTCATAAAAGTAAAAAATTATTTTAGGCGATAACAAGAACAGTTGTCTCACTTCATTTATGCTTTCTGCTCATTATCATTAAAGCACAAGTTCATAACTCTTACCGTATGAAATTAATTTTATTTCAGATGGGGATCTATAAAGGTTGATTTGATCTTAATATTCACACTGTGCGTGTATAAATTGTTTGATAGCCACATCCTTTAAATATTTAGGTGGGCTACGAGACAGATAAATGTGCCTAATACTAATTGTTTGCCTTTCTACCAAATACATGGATTTGATTTGCTCTTTTTATACTTACAAACAAACAAACAAAAAAGAGTTTATAGGTAGCAAATTGACTGTATGTCATGTAGTATGTATGAAAAAACAAACTTTCCTTGTTAGGAAATTATTTTAATTTCTCTTAACCGAGTTTGCACGCCAGCAGAAGAATGGATTTTGTGTTTCAATCATTTTAATTTGCTCAAATACAGCAGACTTAGTTAAGGTATTTACATTATTATGGACCATTCTTCTCCCTAGATATCAGTTTCTCTTTTGCTTCACTTTACAGAAATCAATGTCTCTAATTTTTCAAAGGAGCTCACCTGCATGCTTTCTTTCTCAAGTAGGCTTAGTTTGTAGTTGGGGATTATGCTAAATATATAAGATATGTTAAAGTCAGGGGCACTGAGGAATTTATTAAAAGAAATGTATTGTCATATTCAAATCAAAAAATATACTTTCTGTATTACATTGATGAGTTAGTGCTTACAAGAACCAAGCTATTATGGAGAGCTGTAAAAACAGTCAATGCCTTTACTTAGAACTGATAAGTTCATGAAACTAAGTCAGTCTAATCATCCTTAAATCTAGTATGCTTCGGAATTCCAGCAAAATTTTTAGTAAACACTGTTTGATCCCACTTCTGCAATACACTGGACTGATAAGTCTGCAGCTTTTAAAGGCCCTTGGAGTATATCAAAGGAATATATAAGAAGTTTGCATATGAAAGCACACTTTCAAAAAGATACATTTTGTAGAGTATCTGCATGTGACCTCCTTGCTGTTTTTATTGTCATCTCTGCGCATAAATCCCTGCTTTGGAGTGTACTGATAGAGGGAGCAGTTGTACAAAGGCAGTGAGAAGGGAGTGACTCCCTTCTGCAGCTCGAGGCAGAAGACAGTGGAAGAGTATCAGCATGTCAGCCTTTTCTTCCCTTCCTTTGAAATAAATAAGTAAATAATAAAGAAAAAAAAAAAAAAAAGAATATTGTTACATGAGATTACGTCCATCAGTAAAACTGTGAATTCTGTTTTTAAATCTATCCACCAAATAGACTAACATACTAGGACATTAAAATATTTCACATCCTTGTTGTACTTCCCAGGATTACAAGTGGCCTTCCTGAGCTGATTAATACATTGGTGCTGGGACTAAATTTATTTTCCTGGACTTAACAACTTCAGCTGTCTGCCACCGGCGATAGATATGGATGACCGTCATTCAACTAATTAACTAGATGCAGACTTTTTCTATGTCGTTAATGAATCTTGCATTTTAAGATGAAAGCAAAATTAATCTTGCTGGATTAACTGATTGGATGCTTTTGTTAAGGAGTCTAACTAGTGGATGGGTACATGGTATAGGTTGTACCATGATTTACTGTGCAAGTTTCCAAAGAACTGCAGAAAGCATGTAGACTTATTCCTGAAGGCAAGTGTTGAAAGATGGAATAAGAGAGTCATAATGGAGCAGGAAGGGCAGACCTGCACTAGCTCAAACCACAGACTTGACTAGGATCCTGGACTACAACAGCACTGAGCACATAAATAAATAGTATCCATTTATTTGAAGAGGAAATATATGCTAAACTATTTTTTTGCAAATGGAAGGAGTCAGGGGGGAAAAGGAGGATTAATCTAGTGCTTAAAATTTGAAGGCATCTTGTAGAGCTTTGGCTAATGCAAGCCTAGCCTAGGATTTTATGTTCACAGACTTGTTACTCTATAGGCAGTTAAGAATTGGGTTATGTATCTATATGTATAGAGATACATACATGTTTCTACATATATATGGAATTAAACAGTGACTATGAGGTGAAAGCAGAAATATTCGTGTAACACACGAGTATATGCTGTACATACCTTCATTGATTTACAAACTCTTTATCTCTAACCTCCTGAGAAAAGCAATCAAGTAATAGAATTAATAATAGATAAAATCAATGCAACAACTTGAGCCTTCAAGATACAATTTAGTCCAGAGATGCATTTTTTTAGGATAATGTGTTGACCAGTGATCTTTAGCCTTACTATCTTCTTTTTTAAACTAGAATTCCATATAAAGAAGAAAAACCCATGGAAATATTCAGACTTTAACTGTCATTCTTACATATTAGTTAATTTCCAATTTAAAGAAAACATACCTCAAACTTCAAAGTCCATGAGGACTATATTGATCTTATCAACTTTTTGTAAATTGAATGGAGTTCCTTCCAGCAGTAGCGACAGGTAAACCATTTAAAGTTGAACTGATCACAGCTGAAATAAGAAATGAGGAGAAAAAAAGCGTTTTCAATATAATGTAACATCAAGTGGCTCTGAGCATCTGTAAGACTGTATTCCTTCCTCCCCATCCCCCCAGAAATATTCCTCCCTAAAAGACACTCAATTTGGTCAATTTCTAGGGTCTACACTGTAATGTATTTATGTAAAATTAAATGAGAAAGACTAGCCTCGCTTGAGATCGTTAGTAGATCTCAAAGCACTTTGTGTAATTTGATTTTTTTCCTTTATGAATATATATTTCTTAGGAAAAAATGAATAATATCCATTTCTGTACCATTATACAATTTGTATGGATTTAACAAGTTAGCTGACTTCGGTCTGCCAAAAATTTTAGGTATTCATATTGCACAATAAACATGCTCCATCATATCCAACTCATTAAATTAGCAGCTTGCAATATAACTTGTGATTATTATTTCATTATGCGAGTCCTGTATTATTGCTAAAAAAAATGCTTCCTATTTGTTTTGTCTAGCAGTTATAATTTAAAGATTACTGCATTTTTTTTTAAAACAGCATTACAATCAGGATCATTTTTCAAGGTACATGCTAATTCAGAATTTAGCATGTCTCTTCAAGAATAAACAAAATCTCTAAACAGTAAGGAAGGAGTATGTTTCTTCAGCTCTGGGGAGTGTTCTTAACCTAGTCACACTGCTGGTGAGTTATAAATCTTTTATAGACATGGTTAAAAAAAAAAAAACACAAAGGAAAAAAGGCGGAGGGAAAAGGATAACAGGTACAATAATCCTCCTAGTAATACCACAGGTTGAATTTCAACTTTCAGTCCTTTCCCTAATGCTTAAAGTTAACTTCCAAAGCTTTTTAGGAGGCTGCTGCCCTTTTCAAACCACATTTCAGGTACATCATTCCTGCTGATTTATACATACTAAATGCTATGATGTGCTCTATTCCTTACGCATAAAGCTGAGGAAGGCTTTGTAATTTCATTCTGTGCCCTGGCAACCTCATTCAGACCAAGGATGACTGGACAGTCCTAAGGCTGTTAATTATGAGATTATTGGTTATAGTCTGAACTGGGAATAGCTAGGACCTATATATGAGAGACCTGTATCTGTCACATGAGACCCATTGCCTGCCACAGACCCACAAGATAAAGACAAAATTATTCTTTTTTCCTTATAATAGCCAGGGCTCCCTCTCCTGTGTTCAGAGCTATTGAGATAACACAAGTGTAAGAGGGCACAGTGAAGGAATAAACAGTAAGAAGCTCAGGACAGCAAATGGGACAGTTTTAAGTGTCATAGGCAGAAATTTCCTCAGGTTTACTTTTTCAAAGGAGGAGATTTGAACCACTTGGGGTTAGATGATTCTGAACTAGGCTTTGGCCATACTAGAGAAAATTAACCAACAGTTCACAGAATCATCCATAAAGCTATGCGTGCACACCACAGTTCAAACAATGCCTAACAGAAACAAAGAATTGCCTACATCATGTCAAGAACCACCAGAAGAGAGGACTAATAAAATAGCTGACTCCTCAATGGATGATACTACTGCCATATTTCTGTTATCCATTCATAAAAGGGGAGATTATTTTGCAAGATTTTTAAACTCTATTCCTTAAAAAATAAGGAAGAGAGAAACCTTCCAGTGGCTACCTTAACTAGAATCTAATCATTTCTAAAATGATTATCAGTTCCATTGTGCTCAACTTGATTGTAATTTATAGACTTAGGGTAAGCAAGACTAGAAGAGGGAGAAAGAAGGGAATGTTCTAGCTGTTTTCTGGTATTAAATTTTGACCAAACAGTTTCCCCTCAGAAATGAGCTGACTGACCTTTAAACACCCCTGGGAGCTCTAGTAAACTTGGTCTCAAGCATCAGTTTAAGGCAGCCACACACTAAGCCAAAGTATTTAGATATAGAAAAGATAGAGTGAAATTTCCTAATGAACATGCTGTTGCCCCATGGGATAGCGGATTGCCCCCTTTCATCTCACGTGCTGCACAGCACTAAGGATTCAAAGTATGAAAAAAAAAATCAGAATGATCCTTTCATGATGTACAACCTCAGGTACACAACAAAATGTTGCTGCTATGAATGCCTCTGTTGCAGTATGCTTTGGGTCAGTATACAAGATTGCACAATGTGAGCATGAATTTGAAGAAGCACCTGACAATACTGACCTATAGCATTAGAGGGAAAAAAGTAAAAGATCCACCCTCTTCACTCAACCCATGCACAATTTTCTTTCATGTATAAATAATAGCCATACTGCATAAAAGGGTGCAAGATGGATCATCTGTAATGGCTTAAAATAGCAGCCAAAAATAGAATCTTGGGATTTTTTTTAAAAGTCCTTTTAGCACATTCTAGGACAAAGCCCCATGTCAAGAGGAATAGACATTTTCGGACGAGTCAACATATTTGTTCCCATAACCTCAAATGGAAAATCCCAACCAACCGTGAAATCAAAGAGAAGACAGGTTCCTCCTTACAAGACGACATTTGTAATTATACTGCTTAGGATCAGCATCCCATCTCTCTTTTATACTCCTACAGATTTTCTTGCTTGTGATCTTTCAAGTGATCTCATTATTAGAGGAGAAAAATCAGAAGACGGGAGAAAGTAAACACCAAAAATGCAATGCGTATCTCATTTAAGATAACTTACAGTGTGAACATAAGTTTAGTATAGACAGAAATCTCACCTACACTTACTGAGCATGTAATAAAATAATATTTCAAATTAAGCAAATGCCAACAATTATTCTCAACATCAACCAGTGCAGTGACACAATCAGCCACCTTATAACCTGAAACAATCATTAAGTTACTCTAGTCAGTTCTGGCCTGTACATATTCATTTCTTAATTATAATTATAATTTAAGTAGATTTGTACATTACTATAACTTCAGGAATTCTGAAGGAAAGTGTGTTGGGGAAACATAGAAAATACAGTATTTGAAATAAAGGGAAGAACTCATTTCAGTATTTCCTGAGCACACAGCAAATCATTACTGTTGACCATGCCCGATGCAGCACAAGCTGTAAGCTTACAAATCAAATCAATCACACTGCAAGTATCCAGGCTGAAGTGACTTCCAGCCTGCTGTGTTTCAGCTGAGTAGCTCAAAGGAACATCCGCCAAAACATCACTTGCAATCCCCCACATTCACTGAGGACAAAGGAGAAGGGAGTTCCTTGTGCCAACACAATCAAAGTAAGTCTTAGTAAAATCCAGAATTACAAAAAAAAAAAAAAAAAAAAGAAAAAAAAAGAAAAAGAAAAAGATCTTGAAGAAAAGTAACTTGTTCACATACAGACTGGGAGGGAAGCAAGCAGTACAGGAATGGAGAAGCACTAGGAGATCTCAGGTTAGAACAATGTCATAGGTATATCATGAGTAGAAAAGTAGATATCACTTTGTATTCTCCCTTCCTTGAGCGCAAGTATGGTTTTATCTGTGACTTCTTGTGAATGCCAGGATCTACATGAGCAAACATGCCTCTAAGCAGCTATAAGGCCTGCTTCAGTTGAGAGATACAGCAGAGAGCAGGGTATATATTCTATTAGAAGGACCTGAGTTTCCACTCCAAGTTCCATGTAAGTGATAAGATTTTGAGATTATGTATTGTACTTGATATTTGCAAAGATAAGCATTATCCTGCCAGCTTTTTATAAGAATCAGACTCTAGAGCTTTTTGGAAGTAATCGAATAGTTCTGAAAAGATAAGAGTGATTGACACTCTGTGAATTATAGGTAAATGACTTCAGATAGTCCCCAACAAAAGATAGCCTTCCCCTTTTACTACCACATTCTACTAAAGAGAACAAAAAAAAAAAAAAAAAAAAAAAGCCCATCAGGTATTTCAGAGTACACGTTTTTTTTCCTTTTCTCTTTCCCTCTCCCTCTTTCCTGAAATCCTCCCACGTTCTCTTCCATTACAAGGACTACTCTGACAATCTGCTCCAACTAATCCCCCCCCCATCAGCTTGGTGTAGCCACCTGATAAGGTGTTTGTCTCCAGAACATTTGCAGGTAACTCCCATTTGGCTGTGACCTGCTCCACAAAGGCAGAATTGAGAACCTCTGTTTCCTGACTTTGAGAATGCTTTTTCAGTATTCTGAAAAGACAGGAAAGGCACCAGGACACCTTCCATCTGTTCAAACTTTTGCCTTTTTGTCATTGAATAGAATGACATATTCCAGGCTTAATATGGAACCAAGCTGAAATACTCGCATCAAACGCTGAAGAGGTGTTTGCATGTCCAAATGGGCAAAACAAACCCTAGAAGGTATATATTGAGCCAATGGTGACTGTGCAACAGAGATAGGCATTCACAACAGGGTAAACAAAGCCAGCTCAGGTGACTGGAAAGTGTTTTCCACTCAGCAGCTAAAATGAGGACATTACACTACCTTTTTAAAATATTTTTTATTACAGGGATAGCAAAGAGAGATAAAAATGTTTTTGTGCTTCCTTATATCCGCAGAGTCCAGTTAGGCAAGTAAAGGGTGACTATTCTTCCTCTACAGAGAAAGAACTTAAGTCCAGTGATTTTGCCACTTTTCAGTTGCAAAAACTGTCTAGAGCAGAGCTGAGATAAAGAACAAAGATATCTTGAATCCCCAAACTTAATGCAAGGTCATCTTTCCTGTTCTCACTGCAAGAGGAGTTTGTGATTCAATTTTATATTTCATCCTTGTTATTTTTTTTTTTTTCTTCTTAAGGTACAGTTAATTCCCATGATGAATGTATGTGCTGTTATTCCTACTCCAGGTATGATGCCTTCAGCTTAGCTATTTCTCCTGTGTGTTTACTACCTGAAAGAGTTTCAGAATTCTCATCCAGTTGTCACATGTTATATGATATGTATTTAGGGATTTAAGATCATCCCTTTGCTTTTCTCTTTCCTTTAGTGTGATCAATGAACTTCAGGGTACGATTTTAAAAATTGATGCTGGGTTTCATTTTCACAGCATGACAGAGAGGTAAGTTTTTGAAAGAGTTAAGTGATTCCTTAGTCAGTGAGGCCCAGATAGTTTAAATCTTTCACCACATTATGAAAACATATCCCCCTCTGACAGGAAGATTTATTTAATGTATACAAAATCTTTTGGAAGTAGTAAAGAGTTGAACTGTTATACCCATATATGCAGGCTTTGGAGAATGATAAGTTAAAGTATTTGTAAGTCACAGATTTTTCTCAGTATTATGCAGAACAGAGTCTGATGCTTTCCATTATGTTTAAGAACTGGCATAAAAATCAAAGAATAAGGTTCAGGGAGATCACAGTTCATGGATTTATTTCCCCTTTCTGAAGGCAGAAGATCTCTAGTTCTGAAACTATTCATCTCCTCAGTCAGCTTTCTCTGTACCTCCTCCAGGGATCTCAGAACTCGATCATCTATCACGAAGAAGGTCCACTTATGTCCAGGTTGTTTTGTAGAGCACGGCAAGAACTGCCTTTAGTTAAGGTAAATCTGGAATAACTCCAGTGAAGTCAACGTGATTGGTCTTTTTTTGTTTGTTTTGTTTTTGATTATTTTCCCCTAATATGAATGAAGGCAAAATATCTCACCAAGTAAATTATGACACTCCTGTATTTCAAGTCTACTGACTGCAGCTGAAATGCAAAATTTAAAGCTGAGGGACCTTGTCTAATGGTCTGTAATACAAATGAGAAACCCCAATAATGCTCTTCTGGGTCTATTCTCATAGCTATTTATATCAATTTTGTACTACTGGCTTCTTTCATTTCTATCTCTGCTTATTATGATTTAACCGGCTGAACAAGCAGCTGAACTGAAGTCTGAAAGGCAACAGGAATTATTTGAAGCAGAACATTATCTTTCTCTATGAGCAGCAGCCCTGTTTTGCAGCACGGGAACATGTTAGTGTATCTTAGGGACAGTCCTTGTTCCATAGATAACACTGCATAGCAGGACTGAGAGGAAGAAATCATAAGATTAGATTTTGCAACCCCTATGTAATAGGGCACTTACCCACATAACTAATTCCATCTCTTCCACTGTGCATAATAGTCCTTGAGAGTTTTCTGGTTTTCTTTCCTGTGGAAGAAAGAAATAACAGCAGTTTGCCTCTTAAAAGTAGTGGGTTATTTCTGTGCATTAACCAGCTCAGCAATATTGCCTGGTGCCTGTAAAGAAGAGAGCATAGCTTTGTGTCCAGATGAACATTTACAGATGATATTATAGTACATATGTCATAACGTGCATGCATTCCTGAGGAATCAATTAGACTAGGATGGGATTTGACCTTTAACCTGTTTCACCTGCAGAAAAATGAGCATTTCTGCTAGCCCAGAAATAAGGACTGCAACATGAACTACTGCATAGTACCTGTAGGATTGTTATCAAAACACACTGTTTGTGTATTTTGTGATTGTAAAAAATGTGAAAAACACAGTTTTCCCCTCCTCCTGTATCTATTTCTCTTCTAATATTATTGTTTCTGAGTTGTCATTTTTTCCTAAGCTTCACATTCTGTTATTCTGAATGCTTAATTCCTGCCAACTCTTTGCCTTTCAAGTAACCTCATGGGCATAAGCCCTCACATTGGTTTCAACTGCATGAGCCATACAAGTAAAGCAACAACATCCTCACCTCACTGACAGCAACTTCCCGTGGAGCTGTACATTAACTCCAGGAACAGACACCATGACTTCCGGGGGGACAGTATTTGCACAAAGAACTTTTCACAAGTACAAGAACTAGCCTTATTCAAGCAACTCCCACTCCTTTAATGACTTTCATGCAAGTGCTGAAAGCTGCTGAAAGCCACTGAAATCCTAGAGCCACACGCAACCCCATTAGCTTCAATGAGGGTCCACCTGGGACTCATTGCACGGATAAGGTTTTAATGCAGGCTGCCCAGAATAAACGATTTAACTAAAGGCATGATGTTAAAATGATTTAGATTGACAGCTAAATTAAGTGAAACTACCTGTGTAGACACACACTGGGTTAGCTTGCCCCTGTAATTTACAGCTTAAACCCACAGGAGCACCCACACTCTACCTCACGTGAGATTAACACAGCAACTGAGCAACCTCGGTTTGTGAACAGCCTTCCAAAGAAATCTTCAGCCTGACAGCTTCTCCCTGATTTGTTAATTAAGCAGTTTGCAGCATGATTTGTTCCCCTGGAGCAGGGGCTGAGGTGGTCCACTCTGTTCCTGACCTCCTTGGTGGTTGTGCGGGGTGGGTCTTCAGGCCTCGATGTGTTTTTTCTGCTCGCAATCCTGCTGGATCCATAGGGAATAACTGAATTTGCAATAGCTGTTTCTTTCAGTCACATCAGAGATGCTCCTAACGTGAAATAGGCTTTTAAAATCACACATAAATAAAAGATCTTTCCTGGCCTCTCAATGCTAGGCTACCTTCTGTGAACTACCCTCCATCTGCTGATGCAGTGAAGTCTGAAAACTGCTCAGAGAGACCAATCTTGATCTGAAGGCCTCCACAAATGATTTTACTGAGCTGTGGAGTAAGACCCAATACCAGATAGTGTTGCAGATATGACACAATGGACTATTTTTTCAAATATTCCTCCTGTCTGGTTTGCTCTTCAGGATTTGTCAACAAATTGTTGGCCCTTGATCTTGTGGTCTTCAATCTGTCACAAACCTGTACCAGCAACACACAATTGCTCTAATCCCAAACTATGGTCTGGTAGGTAGCACTGTACCTATAGCTGATAGATAACCTGACTACTGTTTTGTTGTGTTCTCACAATAAAAGAATAAAATCATGTGGAAGAAAAGCAGGATCTTTGTTTGCCTTTATTACCCTTAAAAGTTAAAACAAAAATTAGAGAAAAAAAAATAAAGACTATTTTTTCAGGAAGGTTATATTAAAAACAGAATTAAAAAAAAAAGAAAATTGGATAGAACAAAAAAAATTAGTGACACAAACCCTACACTCATTTCGGCCTCATCAGTTCATGTCATGTCTAAGAGAATGAGAGCCCAGAAATCAGGAAACAGGTTGCAAAACATAAAAAAAAATCTGTAAACATCTAGAAATATTTATTTATTTATTTTAATCAACATATTTCCCGTTTTTCCTCTTTTTCTATTTCTTTAGCCTGAATTTCCATGTGTTTATTAACTTACTTTCTTAATTTTACCTATTTTCAAGTAAAATTCTGGGACCTGTGTTTTGCAGAATACTATAAATAGCCCATTATCTCCTAATTAAATACATGATTATAAGGAAAAATGGATTGCAAGATAGTGCCTGGAAGCTGCAGGCACAGAGAAGTGGAGCTTATCCCAGAACCAGGGTAAGAAGATACAATTCCTTTCAGAATGACAGCTGGACTCAGTAGCTAAGTAACAGAAGTGCAAGCTGAATACAAACCATATATATTTAATTGTTATCCATTTACATCCCTTAAGAATAGAAACATATGATCTTTACACTTCCTTTAAATATGTCCCTATTTATTTTTTCTTTTTCTTTCACTAGCTGTTCTTAAAAATCTCAGGTTGGGTAACAATTCTGGCCTGCTGAACTACACTACTAGGCTTAATACTTGCATGCTGGTCCAAAAACAAGTATGTGCTTAAGATATTTCCTGAATGAGAGCTGAGGATCCTGCACCTGGTAGTAATTTGCAAATCAACAGGCATTTAACTCAGTGGAGTTTGTAAAATTTACTTAAAGAGAAGCCAATATATGACAGAAAAAGAAGAAATGAAATATGATAGGAAAAAAAATATATATATACATAGAAAAAAAGCCTATGTATAATACATCTCACAGGATTTAAAAAAAAATATCCAATCAGGTTAAAACAAAAGAGAGAGGGAAAAAAAGCTGATTTTAATGTATTTGCTTTATTCATTTTTAGCATTCATTGAATCAACTCAGAAAAGTCCAGGAGATAACTCGTGGCTGTACTATTTATAGCTAGTGATCGAACATCTCATGTTCTAAGCCTGTCTAATTTCAAATTTTTATTGACAGGAAAAGTATGAAATGTTTATAGTGAGGCATTCTTGCAGGGAAAAAAAAAAGAGAGAAAAAGAAAAATATCTCTCTAAACCCACTCACATCTCATCTCATCAATCATAACCCATGTGAATGATAATAGGTTCTCAAAGCACTCTAGTTCTCCATGACAGCTCTAATAATGCAGTGCCAGATGTTTGAAATGCCTGCAATACCCAGAGTTTGCAGTGCAATGACCTTCATGGTCTCTCATTCAACGGGAATGGTTGGTAAATGTAAATATAATTACCATTCAATCCATTCATAATAAGCATGACTATAATATAGCAAATAAAAGCACTTACAAAGCTAAATATATTAAATTAAATATATTGTTTTCTGATTATAGTAGACATTCTCTGGATATTATTAATGCCTCCTAGGAAAAGAATAGGGAAGGAGCTTTGAGTATACTGAGAAATGGAAGAACATCAAGGAATGTAACCCCTGTGCCAACATTCCCGCAAGCTGGATAAACCTTTGAGCTAAAACAAATATTTCTATAAAACAGGAACTGTTACTTTTTTAGCTAATCCTCTGCAACAGGAGATTGTGCATGTTCTTACTGTCCGGAGTCCTTAACAGATAACTGGAAGAGCATCCTTCCCCTTATCATATTTCAGCAGCAAACTTGCTTTAGTAATACTACATTCCCGCTTTCAAAATTAATTTAGCTAGCATGCAGAACGAAGGCATAACCCTTTACAAGCCTTTAAATCTGTTCCAAACCAAATCCACTCCCTCCCAAAAAAAACCAACCTCAAACAAACAAAAAACCACCTTTATTCTGAATACTAATATTTCCTTCAAAATAAATAAACAGTCCATGTATTAGCTTGTGTAAATGGATTTTGTGCCACCAGCGTGACTGAAATGACAGTGTTAGGGTTGTGATTCTGCATGGTTTTATTTTCTTTAAAGACTTGCACTTTGTGTTCTGCTGATTGCATTAAACCACTCTGGTGCTGAGAAGCAAGCGGGATGATTTTCCTGGGGAAGGTGGATTCTTTGTGTTGCAAAGTAAGGGCGCGATTCCTTCAGCTGCTACTCTCCCCTTCTTCTTTTGTCCCAGACCTCCTTTTCCAGCCCAGGTCACTTTGCTTCAATTTTCCTTCTCCCTGTTGAATCCTAGAGAATTATTTCACCTCAGACATCTGAGCAATCGAAGCAAGTCTTGATTGGGGTGGTTTGAAAGGACTGTCAGATTACTTTAGTTAGCTGTTGTGCCTAAGAGAGGAGTAAAGGTTGTCATTATTATAATGACAATATTACTATTACTATTACTATTACTGATATTACTATTAGGATATTACAGGAAGGAACTGACTTGGTTCAATATTTGATCAAACAGCAAGGCAAACAATGCTGCATGTTATGGATCACACTTTGGTGCTAATACAGCAGTCCCTAAAGTGTGACAAGAGTGGGATTTAGGTGCCAATTCCTCCCCAGAGGAGGAAATGCAGATGATGTGAAAGGGAGGAAGCTGGTTGTTTTAGAGGTCAGGGCAGCAATTCCCCAAACCAATTCTTCTTATCCTCCTCATTCCCTTTATGCCTCATGAAATTTCTTTACAGCTGCAAATCAAAGTGCTTTTCCCAGAGCAACTCATCAGATTATGAGCTACTCAGACATAGTCTACCCTCTCCCTTGTGGAATGGAAGGGGTTAATTTAATATCGTGAAGTTTCTCTTATGTCTCAGAGGCAAAATTCCCATGACCACACTTTTAAAATGTCACCCTTTAATTTTTCAAGTGTTGATATTGTCTTTCACTGTGGGAGTCTTCTGGTCTCATTTAAATCGCAGCCAAGGACAGCACACAGATCTTTCCCTCCCTAATTTAGGTAGATCCCTAATATCACGGCTCCTAGGGGCTGGCGGGAGCCCCCTCCCACCTCAGCTCTCTGCCTCACTACACAAAGCAATCACTACTGACTGGGTAACCTCCCTCTTCCCAACCATGCCCTGCTCTGCCTGCCTTCCCCAACTCATGGATTCCTCCAGGTGGGAGCCAGGCCATGTGGGCTCTCCAAGCTGTCTGCATGAATACCTATGGCCATAGCAGAGGGATGCATTTTGCTCCCTTCTGCTGGGCCTAGCATAGTTTATTCAGGAAGAGCAACTCTCTCCTTCCCGTTGTAAAGCAATTTCATATTGGTATCAATTTTTCTTCTTCTGCCTAGAAACAAGTAGAGCAGCAGTCTATGCTGAGCTTCCATGAGCTAGAAGCAAATTGAAGCTCTGTGCTGTGGAGGCTACCTGTACACAGCTCAAAATCCTGCAGGCTCCTAGGGAAGCATGAAATCTTCTTTAACATCCCTTTGGTGCCTTGTAGGATCAGTGCACCATTGATTTGCTTTTCATATTCCCAAGAAGGCCATCATGATTTGTGTTATGGATAGCTCTCCTTTAGACTTCAGTTCATTGTATTCAGAAACTCATCCACCTCCTATTGCTCCTTAGTTGGACACAGGTATTCAGGTGCCTCCAGTACAAATAGGAAACCATGAAAATGCTATGTGGATCACTCTAAAAGCAAATAACTTCTGCTTTCTTATATATTTAGACAAAGTCAAGCTGTCTTGAGTCTGGAGCTACAGAAAATGAGAGTAAATCCTGTTTTTACATCACTGAACTATTTGGGAAAGATGTATTTAAGAAGAAAAATGTTTTCTTTCAAATACATCAATAATCTTCTATTTAATTTATATACCCACAGCTGTCAGCTACCTCCAAACTCTCTTAGTGCAGTGATATGGAAACATTTTTACTGAAAACTTCTTAGGAATACCTCTGAGAGTTCACATTCATATCTATTTAAGCAGGCAGATGAATAGAATCTACCTAACTTAATTGGGAGAGAAAAAAAAATCAATAATGTGTGCTCTCTGCTTATCAACTGTATCCCATTTCTTGTTGCTTATTGCTTGCACTGTGGCTTATTTGGAGGAAACCTTTGTTCAGACTTTAATTTGTTCTGTTCATTCCATGGTCACATCCCTTGGTTCAGTTTAATAAGTGAGGAACAGCACACAGGAGTAAAATGTTATAGAAGACATGTTACTGATGCAGTGTATCCACCTGACAAGTAGGTCATTTTATGATTGCAAATCCAGAGGTGTCTTGACATGACAGGAAAAATATTAACTGTCCTATTTAATTAATTAATAATGTGTGTCAGAGGAAATAAAACTTTTTGTTAAAGAACAATAATTCCAGGCTTTTTGTTTGTTTGTTTTCTAATAGAACTGTTTAAACTATTTTCATTTTTCTTTTAGGCTTTTGTTCACATAGATGTTATGATTCTAGTGTACCTCAGATGCCTACTGAAATCTGTAGTGTCAGTGGAACTGACACACAAATGTGATTCACCATCACTGGAGTCCAGGCTTAAATTTCACATAAAGATTTAAAAGAGGGAAAAGTGTTTAAGTTTTATTTTTGAAAAAAAAAAAAAAAAAAAAAGGTTGAGTTCTATGTAGTATAAAATCTTTGGAATTGCTTGATCTGAAGGAGACCATCAGCCTCTGTGCTACCCTTTGTCTTCCCTAGCTTTCTCCTGTAATTCTGGATCTTGAGCAAATCATATCACCACAGCATTTCCTTCTGCACCATTGCCTTCATGACCCTTCATGAATAGAGATGAAGGGCATGCAGGGTTGCTAGCAACTCCATATGAAATATCTTAAGTTTGAATCATTCTCCCACTGTTTTGGATGTAAAACATCAGCTTGTCAGCTCTTGCCTTTACAAAGGGCGGGTATATGCTACACTTCACAGTGCAGACCAAGTTCTATCATAGCAGTAGGCAAAGCAGAAAAGTGGTATCCGCTCCCTCCAGTTTTGCCAGGCTAGACTCATGGTTTAGAAAAGCAAGGAGAAAACAACTATTATTATCACAGATTCAAGTGGCTGCAATGTGCAACTCAATATATCACCTCAATGGTACTGTCTCTTCAAGAAAAATCCTAGGCTTAGGAATCTAGTGTGCAAGTGATGGGAGAAGAAATGCTTGCTTTTTTACTCTGAACTAGGCTGCTGAAAGAGCATGCCCATACTCTAGACTGCTAGTTATTCAAGATACTAATTCCCCCAAAGATAAGGCCTTTCACTGGGGATGAAACACCAGATTGTTCCTTACGTGGTCCCAGTTTCCTCTTTTGCAGTAGAGTGTAGAAGTTTCATATTTATTTTACCTGGGAAAAACATAAAATAAATAAATAAATAAATAAAATTAAAATTAAATTAAAAAAATAAAAACTTCCTTTCTCTCTCTCTGTCTCTCTGTCTCTCTGTCTCTCTCTTTCTTTCTCTCTCCCAGTGCATTTCTAAGAGAGAAATGGTTAAATAACCCTGAATTGCAGCACTATCAATTTTGAGTGATGTTGAACAATTATATGTTGAGGGCACATATTACACATTTAATTACAATGGTACTTTTTTTTTTTTTCTTTTTGCATTCTTCCCTCTTGGACACAGAGATTTTTACATCCATTTAAAATTTTTAAAAAAGAAATTAGTCATAAAACCCCCTATAATAATAATCCCTTGTGTTCCTATTAGGAAAAAGTGTGAGGTGTAATGGTGTCTATTCTATCCCCTAATGTAATGCCACTATACAAGTGTCCTTATCTCCACCTTTTTAAACTTTCAATGCAGAAGCAGTTCTCTGGTATGACTTACAATTCAGCTCCCTCAATGATATTTCCTATACTTTGAGAAATGACCCACTCTGCCTGATTTCCATAAGATTTTTTTCCCACCACTTGTGGCTATACAAAATCAGATAGGCACTTTGGACAGAAAATGGAAGAATAAAAAAACCAACACTGCAAATCTCATAGACTTCCTCGCTAATTTAGCAAATGGAGTATATTACAAACTGTAATTTAATTCTGTCACTTCCGTTAAGATGGCTGCTGGTTCCTTATAATAATTTTTCATATAGTGTAATCAAAAAATGAAAGAGATTCTGACATACTGAATTTCTGATTGATCTGTGCCATGAATTCACACAGGTCATTGCTTATAAATTATCTAAAACGATCTGTTTTTATACTTATTTAATTGTTATTATGCAAGTTTGAAGTCTGCATCAGAAACAGACTTCATGGCACTGGTAATGCTGTTAATTCTTCTAAAGCTTTGGCTGTCTAAAGTTACTTGTTCATATTATCTGCATAATGAATTGTCCTCTTCAAGGTGATAAATTATTTATTAGAATAATGAACAGATCAATCAGGAGAGCTGGATAACTGAAACACATAGCTTTTGGCAAAGCAAGGTCTGAATGTTTACATTTATCACAGAAAAGTCTTGACTTTGATGTAGACCTTTCAGACCTGTTTATTAATCATGATCTTATTACAATTTTCGTGGACTAATAACTTTTTATTTGTCAGAATTGCTTCTGATGATGTAGAACTGTTGTCTCAGAAATAGAGATCGATTTAGACTATTTAACCTTCTATGCAGTTGTTCAAAGGTAGTCTATTTGTAACATTGTACTTTATATTACAAAAAATCAAGATTAATAACAGAAATCACAGTAATTTCAGAGCTGGTGTCTGTGAAGTGTTATGGCTCTCAGGTACAAAACTTGAAGCATCTCATAGGTTAGCTGCAACACATAGCAGTGATTCACTGTAGGATTGAGCGAATTGCTCTGGGAACGGGTCCAAACCTTTTAGAATATGGCAGGGAGCCTCTAAATGTAGGAAGATACATATTGGGTACATTAAGCATATTTTAGTGTTTATTAGTGAGAGATTTGGGATTTAGACTAGAATGTGCTCTGAAACTAATCTAAATACACATCTGCTGAAGGGTGAAATGGCATATACTGTAACTCATGAAAATAATGAGTGTGAATTAGTTTCTGAACCATAGCCCTACAGTTTATCCCGATCAGATTTGGCAGGAACTTGTTAAAAGGGCATATAATGAAGGGCGTGCATTCAGACCTGCATAAGACTTTACACACATGATTGCCATTAAATCATTGAACTTCATGTGGGAAAAAATGCCTTCACTATTTTGGAAAATTGTAACCAGTGTCCAATTGAAAAAGAAAAAAAAAACATAGACTAGGATTTTTTTTTCAGTAACTTAGATTGGGGTGCCATATCAAGGGAATATACTTGAAAATGGCATTACATATTGCTATGGCAGAAGATGATTGGGAAAGTGAAATATGTAGAGGGAAAAGCCTTCTAAGGCCAAACCTTCAATCTGCCTTATATCAAATATTCAACATAGAGCAATTGTACCATGAAATTAAATTATAAGACTGGTTAACTGTGCGACCATATATTAAGTATGGGAAACTAGTCATGTTAAGGGGTACAACTATCCTGAGCCTATGTTTAAAAGTAAGATTGTTTGGTTTGGCAAAATTGTCTCTGCAAATAAATTCACATACACTTAGCTGTACCTGTAACTAATTGCAGACACACCAAGGATTGCAAATTGCAGCCCTCAACATCAATTCATCTCAGTGGCACCTATGTTATTGATGACAATATGCCATTGGTATATACCTCGCTATGCTCTGTATTTCGATGAATATATGGAACCATCTGTTTTCTCCACGACATCCCACTGCTGCAACTGAAATCAAATTTAAGTTGGAATCAGGACATCTAATGAGAGTTCATGGGCAAAGCTCTATCAAAATGAGAAATGTGGGCATGAAGCATTGATCAATGGACTGCTCCTTCTTGAAAAACTAAATGCTTTAATCCTGAGGCAGAATATGCACTTTGCATTAGTCTCATGCATATAAATAGCCACTTTTGAGTCCAAGTTTAATCTGAGTGAAAACATCTGCATGCAAGTACGGACATGAACGTCCTTTCCCCTCCACCCTATTCCACTTAGCACAATCAATGGGGAATTCATTCGAGTGGGGGAAGGGTCTGACCTATAAATTCAATTAAACGAATTTCTGGTTTGTTGGTTTCAAGTGCAAGAGAGCATTTTCATTATTTCTTTTAACCCAGTGGTCCCTGTGACTATGTGAGTGCATATCTGTTATCTCTGAGAAGTAAAATAAAGTTGAATAAGGCTTTGTGTCCATCAGTCAGTGTGGGGAATGATGTATTAATGACCTCTTTTTATTTTCTAATGCTTTTGGCTAATTATACATCCTTCCCTGCTAGCAGATACTTCATTTTTGTGCAATTTTCTTCCATGTTATAGTCAGAGTTATGACACGCATCACCACTGTTGGTCAGAGCTGGCACAGGAAATAGTGAAGTATGTGCTTCCTTGATCAAGCTTCCTTGTAGCTTTTCTTTCAGGAAGGGAGAGGCGGGAAAGGAGCCGAGGCACAGCTGCCCTCAATGACCACAGGAGGTAGTTGTGGATTGAAGGGCTCACTGATATGTTGGCAAACAACAGAGAAGAAGCAGCAGGTGGAACCACTATTTCTCTAAGAGGGAAATCAATATTAAACAACTTGCCTGAATTAAATAGAAAGTTAGTGACAGATTTGACACAGGAAACATGCTTATTTGACACTGTGCTCTTATTCTTAAACTGTACTTTTTTGTGTGGATTTTTCTGCTGCCTGTGGCTTCTGCTCACTCTAGCTGAGATCCACAGGAGATGCAGTGTCTTCCAAGAATCAGGTATCACCAAGAAAACAAATCAGGCTGACGACACGGAACCGCAGACTGCATCACTAGTGTCTTACTTTGCTGCATGCCAAAGTCAAATAAATTCAGTTCAGATTATTGTGCTCTGCACTTTGCAAAGCCCCACACAAGGCACCGTGCTGTACTTGAGCCTTTTATTATCTCACACTGCAGTCACTTTATCCAATTAACACAGCTCTTCCTTGCAGACTACAGCATGGGTACAAAGAGGATTAAACAAAGGGATATGAGATGCAGGAGAGAGAAAAAGAAAATGTCCTACTCTCCTGTCACTCAGAATCTGGGTTTCACTCTTCTTACTCACAGACTTCACAAGTGACCCCATTGCACTTAAACGTTCCTGAGTATTTGCACTGTGAGCTTCTTCTCCTACTTCCAGTTGTTTAAGTAAAGACTTTGAGAAACTGAGCAGTATGTAAAATCGGCATTTTTGTCCTGACTCAATGTGCTTATCTAGGAGAGTTGGGAGAAAAAATAAAAAAGAGTTAAAGGATTTTTTTTTTTTTAACCATCTCACTCCCCATCACCTTTGCAGTATCAGTGGATATTTTTTTCTTCCTGAGTAATGAGTTGTTTTTTTCTATAATAGTGGTAGCTATCTTTCTTAATATTTCTCTCATGATTAAATCTGATGCCTGTTAAAACACATCACTCCTCTGTTTTTCTTCTGAAATATTTGGGATTACACAGTATAAGGTAGGAGAATAGCTAAATTGAATTGTTCTGAGTTACTACTTAACCTGAATTTTATTAACAAACAGATTCAGATTCCTTTTTTCCATAAATATTTAAGCATTTTCTGTTAAAAGGCATATAAATAATCTTCATTCTACAAATGGAGAAACTGAGGTAGAACAGAAAATAGAGCACCTCAGTTATTTTGTTCCTGACTTAATGCCCTTCTCACAGGCATGGATGACTCAACTGACTACACTTTTGGGTATACTTAATAAGATTATCAGTGTTCTCTTAAGAGTCTTACCTTAGTCAATGACTAATCTCAGACTTAATATATTAGGAAAAACTGCTTCACAATTGAAATGCAACCAGCATTTCAGTGAAATGCCTGTTTTTAACAATGCACAGAACAATTTTGGAGCGAGCTTGCAAAAAATGATCATCTGAATAGCTGACAGGAAAGGACATATTTTAAGCTCTTTGTGGGGAGGGAAAAAGGGAGAAAAGACTGCAGAAGAGAACTGCACTTTTAAGTGTTTCTCCTGCATTAGTTGGCTGAATTTTACTTAGAAGAACTGAAGCAACAGTGGTAAGTTCATGACACCAATGAAAACAAGCTTGAAGTACCTATAATTAAATCAGACATCTGTTGGGAGGTGGTATTGAACTACACATGAGCCAATATATGGGTTGCCATAATTCTGCTTAAGTCCTGTCCTGCTGAAAATACTCAGCAATCAAGATATTATTTCCTTCGGTCTGAAAAAATAACGGCATTTTTGGGAGGTCACTATTAAAGTAACCTCAAGCAAAGCAAACTGGGAGACTACTAATTACATGGGACATAAATATTTGCAGGTTCAAGTTTTAACACCTAATATTTCAGAGAAAATGTTCCTTATTGTAGCAAGATAAGATATCACAGACACTTAACTTTATGAATGAAATCACATGCTACTGAAATGATTGAAACATAGAGACCTTCATTCTGATTAGCTACCCAAAATGAAAAAGAGAGAGAGAGAGAGAAAGAGAAAAGTGAAAGTGTCAAAATCCAAATATCCAAATTATTCTAGATCTAGATTGTATTGCTTCTTGGAGCCTGAAACTCGACCAGTTTTAAAGCCATTTCATTTCACAGATTCAGTTAGAGGAGGATACTGCAGGTGACAATGTTTAAGCAAATGGTTAGAGTACACAGGTAGATGACCAACTCAAGTCCAAAGTGAAACTAATGTGATAGCATGTGATAAACTGCTGGACAAATATTGAAACATGAAGATTCTTATTCTGATTAGTTACCAGAAAGAAGGGAGGGACGGAGGGAGGGAGGGAGGAAACTGGTTCTGCAGCAGTGTATTTTATATATGTTTGCAAACACATAGAGAAAAAAAGAAAATTTATTCCAGATTTCCCCTTCTCAAATATCTGATTTACTCAAATATCTGATTTACTCTTGCTTTCTTCCTCTCTTCCAACTGTATCATAGCCCTCAACAAACTTCTCCCTTGTTCCAGAAATCTGGTACCCCTGATTTGTTGCAGGTGTGTGAGAAAGTGAGTTAATCAAGGACTTGCTTTCAAGTACTTCTTTTTTTGATGGGTTATGTAGGTGTTATATTTACTTTTTTTGGAGGCTGCATCTGTAAAAATATGGTAATTCACAGAAAGCGTATTATAATTTAGCATATTGACCTGAGAATGTCCATGTTGGGAATGTCAATATCACAGATAAGCTGCCAGCCTTTGATAATATTTGCATTATAACCTGATCAGAAGAGATAATTATATTAGAAGTGCATAAAAAGTCTCTCCCACATCAATTCACGGTACTCATCATTTTTAGGTATATAAAAGTAAGAGCCACACCATGTCCTTCACAAGTCTTGTTCTACAGAAAGAGGCATCCTGAGGACAACAACAGCAGATTTCCTGAGGAGACTGCTAATGCCAGGCACTGGTTTACTTTCAGCTTCCTTTAATACGGAGAAAAGCATGGTTTTCTGAGCTTCTGTGTCAACTTTCTGTATATGTATAGCTCCTAGGACTATCATAAACTTATAGAACCTCTGTAAGTGAGCAGCTCACTGGCTCAGATGGATCACTCTTCAACAAAAATTTAGTTGTTGGTGGATGGTACAAAGAACTAAGTACTATATTTGTTGCATAACTTCTTATTTATGGAATTCAGTTTTTTTGCAAATGTCTTTTCTTGAATATATGTTATCAATATACTTGCCAATATTTATGTAGCTCTTTGTGTAGGTAGGTCTATATCAATGCTACTTGAGTTTCTTAAAATTTAAGGATGGTTGGTACAGGTATTATACAAATCAGTATAAAGTGATAACACTTCCACACTCTGCTATGGCATTAAAAACATTATTTTGTGTTCCATCCTTGCCCTTTCCACACACAGAATATTCAGAAATACAGAGTGTGAGATATAAAGTATCTTTAGCAATTCAACTGAGGAAAATCTCTTGTGGCAGGCAAGTGGGGACAACAGTGGGGAAGAAGGGTGTGGGATGGGGTGTTTGAGAGAAGACTGACATGACCTTGTTTAGTAAGCCTGATTCATATAATCAGGTCTAGAAAATTTAGTGATGACACTGAAAGTGATGGCATGAGGAAAGACTATCTATGTGAATAAAACACACTTGTATGGTGACAGGTGATGGAAATAATGATTCAGAACATCAGGCCTTTAAACTTGTTGAAATGGCAAATTAATACAGACGTTAACCTGCTACAAATTGACTCTTAATTATAATTTTGAAGAACTATGTTTTCTTATTTAAAGGTCTATGGATTTAAGATCTTATTTTGATCTTAAATGCCAGTTTAGAAATAGAAAAGTATTTGGGAAATGGGAGAATATAAACTAAAAGAACTATGCATATTTATTTAGCTTTTAATTCATCCAGGAAGCTCTGTCCCTAGGGAAATTATGTCCTGCTAACAACCTGATTCATTTTAACCTGCAGCCCACAGAAAGCAAACAACACTACCCTTCATCTAAAGGTTTGAACTAGCATTTGGAGAGCAGACAGCTGTGATCTTGTAAGCCTCTGGATTTTTCCTTGTCTCAGTGTGCTTAAATAAACAGAAGCAAACTGTTTGCTTTGTGTAAGAAATGGAAGGGTTGTAAAAACGCCTTAGCTCTGCTTGGAATTCATCCAAAGTAAAGAAATTTTAGTTTCTGTCTCTAGCAAAACTGATATTCCTCCCTCTTCTACCCATCACTCTCCCCCCCAAAACTGCAAAATATCATCTTGAGTTACTCAGCCTTACTCTTTGGAATTTTGTTATGTTAGCTATCAAAAATGCCTTCATTTGTAGCAGCTTGATAACAAAAAGGAGAGGAGTATACAGTTTCCTGAGTGGCTACTTGCAAGAGATGATGAGCAGCTCATACAAGAAATGATTTTCCTTTCACTCCCACAACTTGATATATGATCCTCTTTTTTTTTTTTTTTTTTTTAAACTAACATGTTGCTTTTTCATTTCAAGTTTTTGTTCCCTATGGGAACACCACACTTTGTTATACTACATGGAATTAAAGTGGGAGATCAAACAGCAACAGCATGAATAGAACAACCTGTCCTTTAAGTTAAGTCTATTTTAAAATATTATCCTCCTTCCCTTCCCCCCCCCCCCCCACTCCCCCACCCAAAAAAAAGAAAAACAGGAACAACACTTTAAAATAAGGAAGCAAAATGAATTACAAATTCAGCCTTCACAATTTCTTTAGCTACTCAATACTCTTGCAGAGAGCACTGTATAAACCCCAAAGTTTCGCAGAGGTACCCCATTGTTCTGAATGTGAAATGAGTCAAATTCCCCCTTAAAACATACAGGAAAATAGCACTGGTGTGGAAAAACAATGCCAGGGTTCCCTTCTAATTATCCCTTCATTTGGCAAACATGATCACTGAGCATCCAGTCTGCAGGAGCATATGGGTGTTAACATCTGTGTCTCCTATCGCCATGCAAACGTGTCAGGGACTGTCAATAAGTAATGCTTTACATTTACCACCTGGAGCACATGACGTATTAAAATGGAAAAGGGAACATTTTCTCCCACAATAGAGACTTCCTCTGCATGTTCAAGGAAAGTGGGAACTTCAGCTTCCTTGTTGTATCTTAGCCCTTATGAAGCTTAGACTATCTGTCAGACTGCTCTTAGCTGTGCCATGCTGGTGAGTTGATTTTGTGCTCCAGCATCAATAGCACTGGCAAAGTGTGGAACTGCACTGTATAAAAAAAGCAATCATATAAAATCATACCCATTAAAACACATTCCCTCTTTACAAGCTGTAGCTTCTTCTACTCTGGATTAAAAACTCCTTGAATACTCTCAATTTTCCCTAACCTTTATTTATATAATCATTCATGTGCTCTATGCTGCAAATGCTCTGCCAGCTCTGTCATTTTAAACTAGTGCTAATCTTTAAATATTCAGGCTGGAAAATTCATTTCAGGCAAGAGTTTTGCATAAAAGATCTTAGCTTAGAAGATTAAAATGAGTTACCTAATTGTCACCTTCTTTTTTTCAGCCTAAATCAAACACTCACACATACTTTGCTGATTCAAAGGACTATTTTTGCCATTTTTTTCCTATTTTAGAGCTATAAGAGGGGAAAAAATAAAAAATAAAATATATATGTTGATAGAAGCTGCAAAGCTTCTTCCTGACTGTCACCATTAGCTAATTTTTCCTGTCAAAATATAGGGACTATAATTTGGCTTTCTTTGTTAGCAGAATGACTACTTACTATGGCCTTAATCATTTGGCTAGGTATCATGTAGTCATTATACTTTCCCCACAGTACTCATTTCTGTGCTTGTCCACAACTAATATTTTCAAAATTTTCATATTTTCTTATTTTCATATTCTGTTTCATATGCACTTAAATCATTCCTTGCCAGTAGGACAAACAAAACAATAGAACTCTCAAATAATAGTATCGTAACTATAATATTTTGGCTGTGCAACTGAATTTTTTTTTTAATGAAAAGGTATTTGAAAGAGAATACAAGTAGTATTATGCCTTGGATGAACGTTGCTGGAAAAGAAGACCACCAAAGGGAGAACAGCTACACATGAGAAGGGATGGGAAGAGCTTTACTGGGAAGTTTCCCTGCAGTTTGGAAATTCTCCAGCATGAAATTTGAAAGCAAGAACCTGTCCTTCAAGGAAAGAACAGAAAGGAAGATATTGACTCAAAGGGTTACTTTTTAAATTTTCTCTGCTGCCTCATCTACTCACCTCAGGTTTTCTCAGTGTAAAAAGTTAAGTATTTCAGTCTACATTCCAAAGAAACCTGGATTTTTTTTTGGGGGGTGTTCATATTCATACATCTTTGATTTTCAAAAGAGATCAAAATCTAAAATTTAGCAGAACATAATGACTTTTACCAATCTGCACATTTACACACTCAAAGTACTTCATCTGCATGCATGATATCTGAAAAATCATAAGCAGTTGGACTTGTTCTAAGTAAACACATCTACCACCTAACTCAGAAAAAAGTTCTTAAAATTTTTCACTAGAACATTTGCTTTTTATAATTTGAACATTCTATTCTGTCAGCTTGTATATTTGTATATCATTGAGTGTAACTGTTTTTAAATCTTTACCCTACAATGACATTTATTTCCTGAAGTAAAATTTTTGAGGTTAAAAGTAATGTTCCAAGTAATACTTATATCATTTTTATCATAATAATACATTGGGTTGATGAAAAATCACTCTTTTGCCATATTCACAAATAAATCATGGCACTTGAGCAGTGCTAAAGATGCTCTGTGGAAAATAAGTACAAAATTCTGAAGCCAGTGACCAAGATTTGCAAGGCCCTGGATTTTAGCTATGAATATTCAGTCAGGGGTGCACCGGTATATGCTGGATTGAAGTTAGATAGCTCATAAAAATGTCACTGTGAAAAGGCTGCCTTTGCATGTACCTTAAAAATGTAAGAAAGATGTTGTATTCTTTTTCATAAAGATTGGATTAACATAAGAATTCATTTCAAATGGTGTTTATTTGATTGTTTTGTTATTCATACAACTGCAGACATGTCTATAAGGTCAGTACATCAGCCAGATTCCTCACAGCACTGCAAAAACACATCTGTATCTGCTGGTTTTTTGTTGGTGAAACATTTGGGGCTTTCTGCTTCAATTAATTCATCTTGAATTTGGTATCAGGTGCTGCTTCCCACCTCCCAACAACTTTATTTAGCAAAATTTTGCTCACCTCAAATATCTAATGAAAATGAGTAAGGAGATAAACAAAAAATCTCTGCCTCTTTTAATAACTCATTTTCAGACTCTTGGAACAAGAGAGTTCCTTTTTGTACCTCATATTTCCCCTCATCTTAACCTCTTTTTACAGGTTTTTTATAATTGCCCTTGCCTACCAACATTTTTGCACCCAGAGCAGCTTAAGAATGCTGCTCAAAGAGGTTCTTCAGGCACTTTTGAAAATCAACAGTGTGTCAGACACTTTGTCACTTTTCTGAATGCAGCCTTTTTATATAATAGTTGGAAAAGAGATTAATTTTGGATCAATCTTTTTGAAGAAACTACAGGTCTAAAAATACTTGATTTAGAATTACTGTGGCATGTGATGAAAATGGCAACAACTGTCTTTATTTCAATTCAATTTGTCCCTTCCCATATTCTAGGACACAAGTAAAGGTTAGGTCAGATAAGGGAAAAGAGATCAGGGAGGAAAAATACAAATGCTGTAAGCAGAAATGAGCACTGATTTAAACAAAGAAAGGAAGAAAGAAAAGGAGTCAGCTGTAACTCTTCTGTGCCTTTGGAGGGCTTTACACCAAGTTAATTCCTTTATTTATACAAGGATTTGAGCTAAATCCAACCAGTTGTATCATAGAGTGTGTAACCACTCACTCAAACTTTAAGTCAGGTTTTCTTTCCTATTCCAAATGGATTCTGGAAATTCCCTTTCAGCTCTGACTGTCTCCAGAAGGAGAGGAATCTTTTACTCCTCCTTATTTAGCCTGGTGTCTTACCTTCTCTACATTCCTGACCTTTCTGTGTGCAGTGATTTATAGAGCAGAGAGAGGGTAAAAAGAGAATGCCAAGTGCAGCTCAAACAGCAGAAGCAAACTTCAGCTGACCTTTCCTGTAACTGGCCAATATGAGAATAACTCTTCAATTCACATATAAAATGATTTTTTAAATCTCCCTTTTTTTTTAATAATCTGTACTAATCACCATGAAAAGCCAAAAATTTGAGTAGTATATTAAGGCAGCACAGAGAACACATATGTCTGCAGGTGATGTAGAAGTCCACAGTTACAGAAAATAGGTAATAGAAGTTCCTTAGTCAAAGGCACAAGGCTAGCACAAGATTTTGATTAACAACCACAGTTATCCTTAATATGAATTTTGTCTTGGAATTTGCTGAGAAGAATCTCAGAATATTCTAATTCCTGTCAATTCTAATAATTTCTTTTCTCCTGAAAAAAAAAGAAATACTTGAGCAAAGGCCAAATCTTTGCTTTCCCACCTGCAGTTCACACAGTTTACACAGAAAGCTTGAAAACTTTGGCAGATTTTGGAAAGCACTAGACATTCAAAAAGAGTATCCTGTTTTAAATTTGTAAATCAGATATATACCATGACTGCGTAAATGCTTGGCACTTCACAGTCTCCCCTAGTTCCCTCCCTAGGCAAGTGCAAAGTATTGCGGCTCCATGGTGGAGCTGAGAATCTTTCCCACAGTTTAAAATCTCAGTCCTCCGTGGGCATATCAGGATTTGGTCTGGGAAACAGACCCTTCTCAGTGATATTAAACTGTGTTACATCAAAATGACTTTGCTGCTTTTTCATGTTTTTCTAAGGACTGTGTTGGTTTTGCCTGTCAGCCTTTAAGGAGGAGTGAATGAATCAGCTCATAAGGCATGAAGGAGTAGGAAATTCTTTCCTAAAGTTGTCATGTTATCTTTTTGGCATGAAATTCAGACACAACAGAGAACATTCGAGATTGATATTTAAAACCTATTGCTACTTCAAGGTAATGTCGGACCTTTTCTGACTTTCAGGGGGAGATGGAAAAGAGGGATGGGCAGTTTATCACAGCTAAGGCTCAAAAGACAGCATTTGAATGAAGACAAGAGATTACTCTGACCTTGACTATATGTTTCATTAACAATAACTATTTTTGGTTCAGGCATGTTTTCATATCAAAGCTGCAGGTCATAGTGAATATTTCTTCCCTCTCCTGGAAAAAAATTACGAATTTGTTATTCTTTCCTAAATGTGACTTTAGGGAATCAGTTTTCACATGAAGGCAAATAAAAAGTAAATATTCAGTGTTATTAATATCAACATATAGTGAGATGACAAAAGTCATAAAAAAATAAACTCTTACTTTGATAAATTATACATTTGTAATAACAAATGTAATTTGTAAATATCTGATTGTTTAGTGGTTACATGAGTTACATGGTGTTAGTCCTGCTTTGGAGCAAAAAGGCTTAAGTAGTTTTAATGCTGATTTTTCTGAGTTGGGATTTGGGATTAGGATGTGAAGGTGAATTTCTGCTAAATTAAAATTCAGGACAGATTTGTATTTCCTTACTTTGTGCCTGTGAAATATTATCCTTAAATAAATCATATACAAATTGAAACTCTGGTGTTTCTTGTCTTTTATACTATTGAGATTAAAAAAGACAACAGGAAGCATTTTTTATCAACAATGATGGATATGTCCTCAGCCATATAAAATCATTAGGACTACACAGAATTTAGGACTCATGGCAGTCTATAAGCCTGTCTTCTTCTCTGGAAAACTCAATCATTTATATTTTCAGGCTTTTGTCACCGAAACTGAAGCATAATCATCATGTTAGTTCTTTGCAAATTAAAATATATGTATATATAAATACTGACCTAATAAAATTTGATTGCTTTTCTGTGGAAATAATTTGTTTAAAAAAATCAGAAAAGAAAATTAATGGGAAGCAGAGTTAAAATTGGCAATATGGTAATTGGTAATGTATGGTAATAAAAAGATATATTGATTCAATACTGCTCTCACTTACTGGAAAAGAAAGATTCAAAATCAAAACACTAATGAGGTTTATAATGAAGCCTGATATAAATTGTGGGACGTTGGAGTGAGATACACTCTTGAAGTATCTGGTAAAATTAGGCTGAATTATTCATTGAAATAATTGCCTTAAGACACAAGGTTTCAGTAAAACGTTGAAGCATCATTTTAGCAAATGGAACCAAGTGAAACTATAGACCTCCTTAATAACTGTTTTTCTCAATATTGATACTTGTCTATTGACAAGACAAATATAACTAACTCATTAGTAAGAGCTAGAAAATCTCGAAAGTCTGCTTGTTTTCTTCTTGCAATTCCAACACTGTTATTAGTAGTTGGGAAAGAGCAGGACAGACTGTACCAGCTAGGAGTACAGAAAGATACATGGGGGTGGGAATTCAACTGGAACTTCTCGGAAGGAAGGAGGGAAGGAAGGAAGGAAGGGAGGAAGGGAGGAAGGGAGGAAGGGAGGAAGGGAGGGAGGGAGGGAGGAAAGCATGTACCATCACCAAAGCTCAAAGCTTTAGCCTTGTAAAACAGGTGTGCAACACTCAAGGCAATGAAGCTGCAGGGCTCAGCATCAAACTAGTCGCATCTGTACAGGCTGCAAGCTCCTCTGGTCTGCTTCATTCCCTTTTTCTTTCTTTTGAAATCACTGCCCAGTCCAACAAAACTAGACAAATTTCCACTGAACAAATGAATGAGTGAAATAACAAATAAAAAGTTTATTTTTTCCTCACTGATTTCCTGTTTCTAATTCCATTGATCTAACTGATGAGAACGTCTGAATTGTTTTAACTGAAAAACAATAAACAGCTTTAAGAGACAGTTCAGTCTAAAGGGCTTTACTGTAGCCAGCTCATAAAAGTGCTTCAGGTTCTGTAATGAAAAAATGCTAGAGAACTTTATGTGCAAAGACTTATTGCCAAACCTGACCATCGTTATGTAAATCAATAAATAGATCCAGTCATTTCTTATTCCACACCATCCTTTTGAACTTCAGATGTTGAATAAATGCACTGCTGGGATTCCAGTAATATCTGGCTGTTAAGTCCCCTTCTGTTATAATACTTCAAAAGAAACAGTACCATCCACAGAAAAGCCGTGCAGTCCTTTTGTCTATTAAACTAGAAATTTCCGTGGATTACACAAATCTTGCTGATTTTTGCTGGTCATCTCTCCTCACCATTGGAAATTCCTTGTGCCCTCATTCCTTTAGTATAGATACCACATAGCAGCAGTAACACAGGGAACAGGCAGGAGAGATTGCAAAGCAAGGAAAGGAGAGATGTGAATAATAATACTGAGAAGACAGACAGAAAAAAAATCTTAAAAGAGTGAGGAGCGAGTGAAAGGTTAAGTAACTAAGACAATGTTCAAATACATAAGCTGTAAGAGGTCACTGGAGAATATAGTCATATCTTGAATGCATGAAAAGGGTAATTTCATTGACAGAAGAAAAGGATAATGCTAAAATGTAGACAAGATCTGTTCCTCACACAGACACATGGGAACAAATGCCAGAAAAATAAAAACTCCAAGGGAAAAAATAAAGAAAAAAAAATGGCAGAGTATCATTTTCAGGCCAACACTGGTCAGCAAGAAACTAGAGTCTGAGGGTTAAAAAAACTTCAGCGGCAGCTGGAGTCTATCCCAGAACACTAACGAAATGGTGAGAAAGATAAAAGAACAATTAGCTTATGTTTGCAATCTCTTAGCTGCACGTCCACAGAAAAGCAATGACAGCAACATCTGTATTTAACACGAAAAGATGGAAAATCTAGAACACCCACAGGCTTGTCACATAAAGCTAGCAATAAAATCAGAAAACCAAGACCCCTGCTGTCCCATAGCACTGATTGGTCCAAAAGTCTTCAGCTAAATTAGTTCTGTGGCAAACTCCTCCATTCCCGAGTTTAAATGAGGACCTATTGCCATGATAACATTCCCATGGTGCTCATTTTGGAACAAAACGCTGCAGAAAGCAGGCAAAGCATCACAAGAGGCAGCTGTGCAGCTGGGATAGCTAACTCACACCTCCTATTTACCCCCAGGCCTGTTCTTCTAAGTGTGCTGATGCTTTTGACTGCTGAAGGTGTATTAGGAAGCAACGAAGTGGATCTTTTCTTAGTTATCCCATGGGATATTCCTGCAGCACATTCAAACTAATAAATGGCAACTCTTACAGAAGGTCTCAAGTGCAGATTGCAAATGTGATCCCATAACTCTCCCTGGAAAGAAGCCAGAAACTGGTTGGTACAATTGTTTTGTTTCAGCAGGGATTCCTGTCTTAATACCTTATTTTGTTGTGAAACTGAAAGACCACTATATATAAACCTGCAGGAATTAAGCCGAAAGCAACCTAGCATATGATGTCTTTTATTGATGAAAGAAAGATAAGAAGGTATATGGAAAGCTCTAGGAAATTCCTGAATCTTTATCTTAAGAAACATATTAGCCCCTAAATTTTTGAGTCTGGCATGAATTTTGTGATTGATTCAGAATCCCTCCTCAAACTGATCCGTAGCCAGCAGGTATAAATGGCTGCTATGACAGAGTGGGGGAGAATCTCTCTTCAACATGGCAGCCCCTTCCAGTATGTTTTTTTGATACTCAGCTTACTCCAAATATTGAAGCGTGTTTACCATAACAATAGAGATCACAGGAACTCAAGGGGCAGGGACAACGTGCAGCTGTCCATCAGTTTAAGGATCTTTCATGCAGTTAGCTTTTTCTTTGCTCTCTCTTCCTACTAGGAAGCAAGACAGAGTGTAGGGGCCCTAAACTGGATATATAAGTACAGTATGTCTGGGATACAAATATATAATTAATAGAATCCTGCAGGATTTTGGATTATGGGTAATTTTAGCACTTTGGATTGATTATTAGGAGCTAGAAATCAGACAAGAAGCTATGGGTTCTTTCAGTTTCATGAAAGAAACATAGTGAGACCTGTTACCACATAGTTACTTTTTTCAAGAGGGTTTCCAATATATCACAAAGTTGTAGCATCTGACAGGCACACATTTATTAAAGAACAGGTATGACATCCATCATATTTCTAAATGATAGGTCATCATTGCCTAGGAGAATAATATAACCAATGTAGATACCTTCATAGAAGAAGGAATCCAGTTTTACACAAGGAATCCTCAAAAACCTTTTAAGTTAACATAGGTCCTGTGACAACATTTTAGCTTGTGATTAGCTCTTTTCTAGATAGAAGAACACACTTCAAAATATTTTGTTCTAAATGTGCATACAGTACTGCAAGAATGAAAAAAAGAAAAACACAGTTTTGCCTTTCTAAGAGCAACAGAGAATGATTTTCTCTCTACTGGTCAAGTAAAGGTTCATTTCCGTTCTTAACTGAAATCTTGGAGAGTGGAGGTGGGGAAGGCACCTAACTTTACGTGACTGCTGTTACATCATTAGGATAAAAATACTACTTCATTACTATGTTGTCTTCCTTTTCAGTTAATCTGATGCATATGCACAAAAAAATCCCATACTTCAAATTTCCTATTCTCATCTTATTTATATTTCTATTTTACATCAGTTTCTTATTAAATGATGAGAAGGAAACTGTGCAGATATACAAGATGAGTATTCCAGAGATCATCTGAGCTGTCAGTAAAATACACATATCAACCTAACATCATTTTGGTCCAATGCTGAGACACCACAACTGAACTCACATCTTTAACTCTTTGCCTCTGTTGTCAGACATAGTGTTGAAATATTTTTTTCGGCTTGTTTGTAGCTTTGCCTTACTCCAAGAATAGCTTTACACATGTCAGTTGCTCCTGGCATATTAAGAGTTTCTCCAGTGGTATGAGATTTTTCTGCCTTGTGTTGCTATCCTAAGACAGATCGGGTAAGCAGCCTTCCGTGCTTTCCCTGGCACGGTAACTATTTTTTTTTTTATATAAATGATATCTGCTTATTTTCTTCTTGTAATTTCTTTACGAAAAATCTATAGCCTTATCTTTAAACTCCTGTCACTTTGTGGCCAAGTGTCTGAGAAGCTTTGATGGCTTTATTGATTAATTTGCAAGTACAACTGCAGAACTTTTCTGCAGATATCACAAAACTAAAAAAAAAAAAAAAAAAAATCAACAACATCTCATCATACTTTCTGAAAAGCCTTTTCTAAAGCCAGCACAGCTTATTCATTTGAAAAGATTTTTGAAGAGCATTAAAATGGTCACCACTATTTCAGCTGCTCTACTTGCATTATTAATGGGGCCAAAGAATTTCAATTTGTGGCGGCCATTCTATTCCTAAAGTAAAATACCAACTTCGCAGATTCTTAAGAAACAGAGATGAACGTAACCACTGTATTTTCCCTTTGCAGGTAAATTTGGATGGCTCCAAACTGTGAAATCCACAATGTTTTTTTCCACACACCTTTTTTTTCCCATTCATTTTCAGTAATATTGTCACATACTGGCAGGCTTTCTATGGACACTTTGGCACCAGAGCCAGCCTTCTGTGTATCGACTGCTTCTGCTACTTTTGTAACAGAAAAACTGCTGTTTCTCATCACCCGCACAAACAATCATGGGTTTTATTTAATTTCTCATCCCTTTGTATTTTCCCCTTTGTCACCCAAATGTGCTAATAATTAAGCCTGACTCAGAGTTTAACAGATTATAGAGCTCGAAGTTAGAGTTACAATGCTAGAATTCAACATGTCTTCTCTGCAAAGTTCTCGTTCCTAAATGACCGATACAGGAGCTGCTGCAGAACATGTTACCTAATGTTTATGATCTCTCTCTCTGTGCATGCCATACATTATTCCTGCATGTACATTTGCTTTTGCCCTTTAGCAAGCTCCATACCATGCAAAAGGTACATTCACTATCTCATAAGTATAATGGAAAAATATGAAATTTGTGCTGAAAATATTTACTCAGCACACTCAGAAATTTCACATTACTTTCTAAATCTGTGTCCAAATTTAAAGATTTCAGGATACCAATCTAAAGATACCTCAGCCATTTCTCTTTCTTTTATGACAGGTCTAACCAGCTGAACTTCCTTTAAGAGGAATAAAAGATGGGTTCACAAACATGCTGTGGGCCTCATCAATTAATACCTTCTGCATGCACAGAAATCTTCCACAGTTCTTGCAGGTCTAATGGTCTCATTCAGCATACTTAATTTAATCTCCATTCCAAAAACAAAGAAAAAAAGCAAACATATATGATTAAATTCAATCAAATCCCTTAAGTCGACTATAGTTAACATGAGATACTTGGCTAAATAAAATGCAGTCTTAAATTTGATCCTATTGAGGAAGGATCTATATCTTGGTTTTATTAAATGAAATAATAATGTCTAACAGAAATTATCCAACAAAATTGAAAAATCATCTATAAGAATAAAAAAAGTAAAAATATAAAAAAGGTAAGATCCTCCAAAAGTATATGAGATGAATACAATGAAATACATTACAACTTACTACAGCAATAGATAGCAATGATAGAAGAAATATGTCCTCTTAATATCTATGTATTTTATGTATTTTTTTGTAGAAGTATAACCTATTGCTTAAAGTTTTAAAATTCTAATAATTTAAAATATTCATAAGGAACTCCGAAACAATAGCAGTGAGTGCTGTAAAATTACCTATTTCGATTGAACTAGATTTGGCAGACAGGCCAAACATTGAAATACTTTATCATGGAGAATTTACATGTATGAATATTGGAATCAAAATACTCTTTCACCTATTGGCCTAGGATGAGGTACCTGGCAGGCTGTAATGCAGATGCTAACAGATTTCAACTGTAGTGTGCTGCTGCCTGGTCAGGAAATATGGAACATGACAATTTTCTAATGCTATCAACTTCTTTCCATAAGAATTAAATTAATGTAATAAAAACAAAAAATCAGTAGCAGAACTAAATTCTGAATGCCTAAGGAAGGAAGGAAGGAAGGAAGGAAGGAAGGAAAGAAGGAAGGAAGGAAGGAAGGAGAGTATTATCAAAGTATATATTGACTGTTTTCAGGATCCAAGGCATTCACTCTTATAAATATATTGTAGGGTTTTGCTGTTGTTATTTTCATCCTCTGAGTGTTACATTCAGCCTTTAGCACCAAATTCTCACCTGGTACACTCAGTGGAGTCCCAACGGCATGCCATGTATTTATATCAGGACCATAATCCAGGCAAGGATTTAAAATTCTCATGTCTGCTGGCCTGTGATAACTGTGATCTTTCTTTATGCTCCATATCTGATACAGGGCAGACATTTAATAACTTCTATGGCATCTAATATCTCCTCTTGTTAGAAAAGGAGACGAAGCTGAAAAGACACTCATCTGTAAGCTCTTATTTCAAGATAATCAATACACTCTTCCATAAGAATAACATCTTGGCAGCAACCAAACAGCTGCCACTAGTCTGTGGACAGCAGAGCTGCAGTAATGGGTCATCTTTATGTTTTCCCCAAGTAAATAAGGAAAAACATCAGAGCGACACTCTGTGCAATTGCAGGAACAAACCAAACACGGAGAGTCACTGAGACCTTTCTGAGGGCATTAGGCTGCTAGATCCAAATGGGGCGCTCCTTTCAAAATGGGAACCTGGCCGCAATATGTCTGTGCCCTTGACATCACCTTTGCCACACTCTCTTCTCTCCTTCCCCCTTTATTTTTCCCTCAAAGTTACTGTCTTGTCCCACCAACACTGTATTCCTATACTGTTCAGTACATAGAGCTCATTCTTGGTTGTTTCTTAGAAAATACTGTAGCAAAAGTGATTAATAATAATATAAGCAGCAGCAGCCGTTCAGACCATGCATTTTACTGGGTGATATTTCAGATCCCAGCACTCTGCCAAGAAAGCTTAGTTAAACTAAAAGGTGTGAAATTAGTCTGCAATTTTCCAGAAAGCATATAATTTATTACTCGCATAAGCATGTGATAATGCTCACAAATGCACTTTCAAAATTGCAAATGCAAAGAAATCAAATTTTTAAAACTGGACCTTTTTAGTCCACAATTAATCAAAAGATATTTAAGCAAATGCATTATTTCTCAAAAGTTTGGCTCTGTTATCAAAGAAACAAACTTCCTGATGCACTTGCTATTTGATACTAAGTACAATAGCAATAACATCATGTTTGTTTATAGTAAATATAGCACATATTTATGTTCAATGGACTTGTTTAACAAACAGGGAGGAATAGTATGTGTGAATGGCTGCTCTGCTTTCTTGAATAATCAATAGAGTGAACTATGAATGCTGTACAACCATCTTGGATTTGCATTTAATTTCAACAAATATTTAAACTCACAGAAACATAATAGTCTTTTTTTGCCTCTCAGAAACCTCAGAACTGAGGTTTCATGCTTCTGAAGCTCCTTCATGAGATTATTGTCAGAAAGTGGAAGACACTAGGAGCAATGTAAATTCATTTGATATGTTGTATAAATATTTTCCAAAGTGTTTTTGCAAGGTTGACCAAGCATGTTTATTTGGTGAAACTTCTTTAAAATTCCTGCTGCAAGTGCTCATTCTACATAAATCTGAAATGCAAAGTCATCATTGTGTTTATGAAGAAGACTGATATTATTCAGAGGGTTAAAAAGCTCAGTAGGTAAAAATCCTTTCACATAGTAGATTTGCATTTAAATTCAGTTTAATTTATAAGATAAGTTGTTTTTGTTATCAAATTTTATGTGTGGATCAAATTCCACTGGAAATCCCCTTTTCATTAAAACATAATGTGGTTCAGAAATTATAGCCACAATTCCCTAAATGTATTCATACTTATCTTTATGCCAAAGTAGCCCTGCTGGTTTCAGTGTTTTGCTGATGTGTAGAAAGCTAAAACATAGGCACATAGGTGCCTGCAGGATTGATTCCTTAGGTGCCTGCATACTTTTGTTCACTTTAGCAAACCTCTCATGCCTCTACACAGCAGTCTATTCACAGAAAATGAAAGAATAGGTAGCTTAAATACTTTCATGAATGAGTGATATAGAACACTTGTAATTAAACCTTACATTAGCATACCAAGCTTTTCTTTAAAAAAAAAAAAAAAAAACTTAACAGACCCGCTACCTTTTCACAGTATTTGTGATACTTGTCAATTTCTGTAAAAAATAATGAAATAGTGATACTTTTTAATGATTTTTGCATTCAGATGAGTCTTTAAAATTTGTAAGAAAAAGCTAGCAGTGACTGTTTAGTTATGGATTGCATTTTGAGGACTGACTGACTAAATCTTGTATTTCTTTTCAGAATCAAACTGAGATCATACATAATTTAGCTTCAGCTAACCTCTCTTCATTTGTTAAAAGCTGATGGAAATTTTTGGATTGTTTATTCTGGAAGGATATATGGAATTACCTAAATAGGCAGGAGGAAATTTAAAACTGCAGAAGCATTTTTAAATATTCAACCAAAATGTAGTTATTTACACAATATACTTTTAATTCAGTTTATTCCTTGGATTACTGAGAGAAAAGAATAAGAATTTGATTTATAATTTTCAGTCTTTATGGAGATTAAAAGCCTTTCATTTCTATTGGTGACAACAGTGTGTACATAACTATCGACACAGCCTTTTACAAAGGATGATTATTTCTTCCTCTTGTGGATACAAATATTTCACTTATAACTCATGAAAACTTCAAATAATTAAACTGTTAACATCCTTGGATTTTTGTTTTCAAAATTCAACTAGGCCATGAGCCATGACACAACACTATTCAGCTGACAAAAAAAAAAAAAAAAGGGATGAGTCCATGCCTCATTCCCAGCTTACACTGGAGCCCTTTCTGAGTTTACTAGCCGCAAAGGGAACATTTGGACCAGAAAATTTAAAACAAATACGATGATACTGCATTACTCCATTACATCATGCCTTGTCTGTTCTAGACTTATAAGCCAACTATTTTTAAAGGTGCTGTATCTTTGAACATGAATGGAAAAAAATATTTTACTAGACCACTATTTCTAAAAAAAAATCCTTTTCCTTTGTATATTTGCACATAAGAGTTCATAAGGGTAAATATTTCCTAGTAAGTGAGTGGAAGTACTGCCAAATAGCAGAGAACAGTAGCACAAAACTATTCACAGGCATATTCATGAATATTCCTGGCTGGTTTAACCCAGCTGTCATCAGCATTCAGTACTCACCACTCACCGTGGAGCCTCAGATAGATTGCATAAAATAGATGGAGAGAGACACGATAGATTATTCATTGAGAGTCAGCCCCTACAGGGAGCAGGCTTACATATCTCTGATTTTTGTACTCCCTCATGATAAAGGTTATACTGTAAAGCAATGCAAACTGTCCTCCCATTCAAGTAATAGCAGGGTCTGACTGTGACTACTTTGATAGATTTAAATGAGATGGGAAGCATTAAAGGTTATAGTTACCTAGTCTAAGACTTCACTGATAAAAAAAAAAAAAAAATCCCCCACAGAATACTTAATAGAGATGCGCAGAAAGGATTGTCCCATTATGCTAAATGATTTAACTTTTCAGACTTGTTTTCAAAATGTAATAGAAAAAAAAAGACACTTCAAAAAATTAACATTAAAACAGAAGTAATCGAGAAAAGTCAATGACCTTACAATGCAGAAACCAGCATAGAATATTTAAGAGCAATTCAAATTGTAAACAAGTTCTTGAAATGATCTTATTATTTCAGCTGAGTAGCCACTAATGTATTGAGTTATTCTGTGATAAAAATTACTTTCACCTTTCCCCTCAGATAGTTTTGAAATATCTTGGTCCAAATTCGGACCAAGATTGAAATATCACTGTTCAAACAAGTACATTTCCACGTCAAATTTAGATTCTAATAAATGTAGGCTTCTAACAATAATAATAAACCCATTGAAAGATGCAAGGGAACACAAGCTACTTTTTATTTTCAGCGTAAAGTAAACTTATTGTTGTCTTGGTAAAGTCAGTCACAGTTTGAAGTGTTCCTGTCTCTACCAGAATTTCACATAAAGGGTTATTTCCTAATGTTAGTAAATGTTAGAGAATAGCATTAGTAAATAATTGTCCCTAATGCTAATAAATGTTTCTGTAAAGATGTATAGTCCTGGTAGTGAAAAAAAATCCTCAGATGGAATGGACTAACCCTTAATAGTTCCTACTTAATAAATTTGATTTTCCACATCTGAGTTAGCGCAGTGCGTGCACAGAAATGTTACAAAATATTTCTCATTCAAGTAATAAAATCTTGATGTACTCTTAGGAATCTCATTCAAACACAGTGTCAGTCCAACATACTGTGCTCTTTAATGTACCCTTAACTCCCTGAGAGTCTCTGAGTGCAGCACTCCAGATCTCTCATCATTATGTTCTTACTTTGCAGCACATCAGCACAGCTTTAATGGTCTGAAGAATATGTATATATAAAAATTAGGAAACCTGGCTATTTGGAATATATGTAGAACTATATCTAGAGGTGAACAGGAATCAGTCAAACCAACATTCACACAATCCTGTCTAGACAGGACTCCAAGCAAATTAAAGACAGTGTTAGCAGTGTTAGCAGGGAACGACTTAGCCTTAGAAAGCAGTAAATACACTAACGAGATGACAGCAAATCTAAGAAAAAAATAAAGTTAGTTACACATTTCTGTTTGTGAGGTAGGAATAAACTTGAATTTCCAATATAGAAAGGAAGATGGGGGGAAAAAAAAGGTTAAAAAAAATCTTTTCTTTATCTTATGGACTATTTTTTTTTCCTGATAGATCCAGTAAGACTGACAGACAAGTAGAACATTCAGTGAGAAGGCAGAGGTATGATTGCTGATAAAAGGACTTTAGAAACACAGAAGACATTGACTAAATACTCAGAAGGCTCTCAGGGAGAACATAGGAGGGATAATTTTTAGAGATAGGTTTAAATAAATCATGAGGCCAAGAACAGCAGACTTATGTTGTCTTCAACTCTGAGAAAGGGTATAAAGGACAGAATTTGTATTGTAGAAGTAAACCTGGAGCCCAGAGACAGCAGAGTATCTATATATTGCCTGGACTTACAAACATGTATAGAATTCCTACAGACAAAGAAAACAGCTGCTGATAACAATAAGTATTTGGGGAAAATATTCATATATTTTACAGCAAACAACATTCACAAGTTGCTGAGTTTGCACTTCTAACTCTTTACCAAGATTTTTAAAATATTGCTCTTATGATTTAAATCTTTTATTCTCCTACCTGGTAAGGTATCCCTTAAATAGAAGTCCTAATGTAAAGTCTACATGTTAGCCTTACTCATTTTTTTTAGCATTTTAATTTCCCTACAGAGTGAATTTCTCAAACATGAGTTTAGTTTCTTATTCTGAAAAATCATCTGAATACTTTTTAAGTTCTTATGAACTCTCTACTGATCCTATGTTATTGTCTTCACAGACATTTTTCAACTTGCTATTTTGTGCCTTATATTACTGCAAAATATTTTGTCTGTCCCATTTTACAATGAAAAGCGCAAGTATGGACTATCCATCCTATGCACCTAGATAAAGACAAAACAGTGGAAAAAAACATGGAGTAACTTTGTTTTTTTCACCAGCTGATCTCTTCCAAGAGATCCATAGCCTACTCAGTATAATCAAATCTAAGTAGGGTAAGTTTTTAAAACAGATAAATGTATTTCCAAAGGATAACTTACAAAAAATAATAATTTTGAAGAGAGGACAGTTTTAGTTTATCAGTGCATAATTGTCGGGCTGTTGTTATACAAACTCATTCAAAAATTCAGAGAACTGGTATAATATCAGTCTATCCAGATTTCCATAAGTCATGCTAATGCAACTGCAAATATAAAGCCTTGATTCTCCTTCAGTAACTCTACAGCAAGTTTGTATTGCATTGCAGTTAGCTTCTTGCCTGAAAACTATGCACTTTACAAAAATAGTTTGTTTCTTTTGAAAGGGTGGATTCTGTTGTATGAGCATCCAGGCTGCAAACTCCTAGAAGACTATTTAATTAGTTTTAATCATTTTTTTTTTCTTAATAGTCTTTCAACTTTATTTATTTAAGTTATATGTGACTTTATATATGTAAGTCCAGAGTAGACTGGATATCTATTTCCCCTTCTATTTTCTTTGACAATATAAATTTGTCCACTTTGATTTGAGCTTGCCTCAAGTTATCTAAATATTCATTCCTGAATTTGTTTGGTAAATCTAAATTTTTAGGCCCCTGAAAACTATATGAAATATATAAACATTGTTTATTCATAATCTTAACTGCATCTGAGCTGAAATGTATAGAACTGGTTACCAGTTCTACATACATATAAAGTGGGGAAGGGCATCCCCTTTCCCACTTTATTTTTTTTTGTAGGCACAAATTAAACTACATTTTGCAGAAAAAGTAACAATAGAATTTGACTAAATTACTGAATGGTTAAGAGTCAGTCTCAATTAAGTCATCTCAAGGAACCTTCTGACACAGAAACAGCAATGTATCACAGAAACAGACACATGTCACAAAAGGCTGCTTATTCATACTGTGTCTACACTTACATGAATTTAGCAGTGACATCTTTAGAAGGGCAAAGAACTATCAATCAATCAGAGAGGCACAGGCAAAAACAGTAATATTATAGTAATTAAAGTTATTATAATGGTAAGTCTCCTAGGACACAAGTTGGATTAAAATTTTACAGAATAGAGCACACTAAGACAAAATCTTAAATTGGTCTATCACAATAAACAGTGTAGAACCCAAAATATTTGTATCCTCAGACTCTTATATCAAAAAACATATTTCAAATCTATGAATAAGTATGACAAATTATTTGAAGACTAAAGAGAGAATATTGCTTCCTGTTTCTCAGAGAGTAAAGCTAGTGAGCAAGGAAAACCATTGACAAAATTTTCTAACACTAAATTTCAAATGGGAAACTGTTCTTCAAAAAAGCTGTGTATTCAATGTGCCCAGTAAGGCTATAAGTTTTTGCTTGTTTGTTTTAAATATATGACAGAAAAGTTTTGCACCTGATTGTGCTAGCTGATTGCCTAGACTAGGAAAGCCTGAATTGGTTGATAGTGTACATTTTAAATTAATAGAAATTATGATACCTTAAAATTTGTGTTTTTCCTTTCAGATTTCTCTCTCAATAAAAACTGAGAGAGACAACTGAATAATGAAAGAGGTGCTCATGGACCAAATATTTACTTTCTATATACTCCACTAGCTTTTAATCTCTTCTGTTTTTTTCTCCTCTTCTTTACCTTCTTCCTAAAGTTGGTTTTAGCTAAATGCTATTTTCTGTTTAATCTGAAAATCAAGGAAAAGTAAACAAAACCCTCATTGGTCTCAGAACAGAAGCACCTGGGAAGCTTTAAATAGCTTGTTGGGTGAATACAACAGCAGGAAAGCCAAAGCTGGTCATCTCTATGCTTGCTCAAAGGTGACACTGAAATTAGTGAAGGCAGCTGGAGAGCTTCATGGAACAGAAATGTAATATTGGAAAATAGCTAGGAGACTGCAGTTAGGGATCAAACTGAGCAGCAGCATCTTTGGTATCCCAAGGTGGTATAGAAGGAACTATAATGCTTAATGGTAAAATTAGAATATTATTATACTAGAATTGCATAGAAGCAGAATTTATATTGGCATCAGGTAAACTGGAAGCATTCTCTTCTTAGAGGCATTTATAATTCAAATTATATCTGCTGAGTTCATAGCTGCTTCACTATGATCTTTATTATTTTCAATTTAAGATTATTTATTATTTATACTTCAGTTTACCCAACAGGAATATATGTGGCATTAATATCTATGCCAAAGTATAGACAATAACCCATAAAGACAATCTCCAAATAAATAGAGCTTTTGACAGCTAAATTATGGAAATACTGAGCAATGGAAATTTTGGAACTTCTTTAGAAGTGCATTTTACAGCTCTACGCATTGTTTATCTTGCCTTTCAGTGCCAGCAAGAAAATGTTTCTTCCTTGGTAATTGTGCTCATGACAACAGGCAAAGCTTGAAAAAGTAGTGTGTCCCTTTTCCTGCGGAGCTTCAGGAACTGAAAATAGAAATGAAAACATTACAAAGTGGAAAAAAAAAAAGTAAGTACAAATGGAAAGTGGAAAACATCTCTAAAGTTCTGCAGTGGAGATTTATGACAAGAAAATTATTAGAAAGATTTGTATGCAGGTTCTTGTTTGGAAGGCAAGAAAAGAAGCCACATTGGAATGTGACTGAAGAAAATCACCTCAAGTCTCTCAATATTGAAAATGGTGATTTGTAAATGAATAATACAGTAAAGTTCTGTGTGATTCTCAATGCATCATTAGTCACATTACCTAGAAACAGATCTTCTGAAAATAGAATAAGACAGGACTCCAACTACTGGTGGGAGTAATTCTATGCATAGATGGGAAGTGACTGCATGACTTCAGTGGGCTGTACTTGAATGTTCGAGACTGCCTGAGAAGACCAAAACAGGTTGTCTGAATCTTAATCAGCTGGCTAAAACACGTACTGGGCTTTGACGCTAATGTATCTGTTGATCAGAGTTCAAGTTGATTTAAAATAGCCAGCTTCGTTTTAGTCACTTGAAGTACAATGAGATTTCAAGTGCATATTTCTAAATGAGTGGCTGAATGGAGCTGAAGAGACAGGACAGAAGGAAATTGAATAGAAAAAGGAGTGACAGCAGAGCTATCATCTGCAGCATGCTCCAGAGTCGACTTCAAACCTGCAATCATGACTATGACAGACAGCAGAGCAGAGGAGTAGATGACTGGATAGGTAGTTTGGACAACAGGCAATATTTCCAATTCTTTTGTAACACTCGTCTCGTTGTGGTATAAGCTGTTAATTAAAGTATATTAAATTGCTAGGAGTGTCTCCACAGGTCCCAGATGATGTCAATGTAACCACTCAGTCTGACAAAGAGTAATCACAGAGGTATTAGCAGACTTTTCTCTTGGTGAAATATGTACTGTCCAGAGACTATTTTATTACTTTTTTTTTTCCTTACAGAATTGTTCTGTACTGTTAAACAGCAGTTATACCAATCTTCGTTCCTAGACTGCAGAAAGTTTGGGTAAGAGCTGGGCTGATAATAAGATGGGAAATAATGTGTTGATCTTTCACAGTCTTTTTCTTAGGCAAATGATTCACTCTTTCCAAGCTTCAGTGCCCACCTTTTAAAGCAGTGGTGGGAAGTACATCAGCAGTGTGCCATAGGAACAGAGATGGTAGAAGCTGCAAGGCAGACAGGGTGCTATGCAAGATAATAAAATTAGAGGTATAACCTCCTAGATGAACAAATCCCAGAACCATTTATGTGCTAACTCTCTGCTCTCAGCCAAAACTGATATGCACTAATTAAAAAAAAAAAAAAATACTAATATGTGACATAGAAATGCACAGCAACTGCTACAGGAGCAACTATGGCAAATAAAAAGAACTGTAGAGGTGGTCAGCTCAGATCAGTGGAAATATTTCCTTATCCTTGCTTTATTTTTAATTATATCGAGCTGGTCAGTGCTATTGGGCATTTCAGAGAATTTTTATGCTTGCAATTCTAGTTTAGGTGACAGTATCAAAAAACATGGATTTTCTCTCTAATCCCTTGCTCTGTATATCAGCTAACCACATCGTCAGCTAAGTTGTTCATTCTCTATGCTTTTTATAGTATTTCAACTACAAAGTGCCAATTAGACATTATTTTAACAGAAAGGGTTGCTTGTTCTAAGAAAAAAAATCTGTAGAGTAAAACCCACTTGTCATATTGACAAGCTGGAGGATCTATTCTAAAAAGAAAGAGAAAATGAGAATGTAGAGGAACTTCATATTTTGGAATCATTCCAAGGATGCTGTTAGTGAGCTCTCTGGTTTGAATTGGAACAAAATACCATATTCATTGTATGTTACTAGCAGTTCCACACTGAACTGTATTACTCAACGAAGACTCCATGGAAAGCCATCTTTCTTTTCTCTTGGAATGGATGGGTGACAGACATTCTGACTGGCATTTTTTTTTAATGTGAATATTGTTCATTGAAAAGAAATAAAGCCTTAAGAAAAGATGAATGTAGATGAATTCTGCACCAATTAAACCTATTATAAATGTCATAAATAGGGATTGAATTGCAAGTACCAGAAAACTTCATATGCTGAACAGGCTCTGGATAAAATTTACTGGAAATCAATGCTGTGTTTCATTAGATTATGCAAATTATAATTTGTCACTTCTAATACTCCAAACATTAATTTAAAAAACAGTACTAGCTAAGTATCTTTAAAAGGATTTATTATAACAGAAACTAAAATACATTCTGAAAATAAATGAAAATCCATCTCAATCTAAAAGAAAACTCAAAACAGCATGATATTGAAGCAAACTGTCCTGGACTTTTCCAGAGTTCCTTTCACCATAGTTTCTGAAAACATTCCAAATTAATTTTCAGGATTCATCAGCCATGAGAACTTGACAGAAGAAGTCTCAAAAAAAAAAAAAAAAAAAAGTTACATTTTCAAAATGTTTACTACAGCCTTTTGGAGAGTGAGAGGTTCCCACTGAATTATGTACAGCAAATCTGCACGTTTAATACAGCTTCCATCTGCAGAACTCTTTTCTGACAACAAGGAACTTCTGAAAAAGTAATGTCCCGATCAAGAATTACAGAAAACAAAGAGTTCGGATTCTTAAATGGGATTGTTTTCTTTTTATATCCTGCCTAAATGTCTGATCTTTTTTTTCCCATTGTGCTCCCCTAGAGCTGGGATAGCCACTGTCTGAGGATTCTTTAATCTTCAGAAAATTTGTTTGTTCAGACTTTGTTAACAAGAAGCTGGGTCAGATCTACTGATCACAGAAGTCCTTTTTCATTATTTTCCTTAGATTAATCCCTTTTTACCTGAGTGCCTCATGCCTAAATATCTTCCAACAAAGAGAATAGATGAAAGCAATCAAACTACCCAGACAATCTTTACATCTTTGAAAAAAAGAATTATTTTTGTTATATTTATTTTAAAGGATATTAAAATTTTAAACCCCAGAGTCAAGAAAGATAGAAATTCCAGAGACATGTACGGTAGGTTACCTTCTTTCATCCAATTTCATATGGTCAAGATTGACACACTCTGTATACTATACAGAACATGACTCTGACATTGTTACTAAATGACCAGATGAATCTCAGGGCTGAAAAATTTGGAAATCTCTTGCAAGTTATCAAAATAGTCAAAAAGTGGTATCTTTGATTTTGACTGTCTGCTTAGAAGAGCTTAGAATAGCAGTCTGAACCGATTAACAGGTAAAACAGCAGACTATCTTGCTAAAGGTAGTATCTTATAGTCTATCAACAAACTAACAAATGAAAATAAAGAAAAAATGAATTTTCATAACTGAAATACTTAAGCGTTTCTTTGTTGACATTCTGTATGTGTACAAGATGCTGCATGAAAGTGAGCATATTTCTTCATCCTTTGGTGTTAGAGTGAAAATTCGTATTAGTCACACCAGTACAGCTATGACACTGACCTGCTATTGACTAACTTCTACTCCCCTTACATTCATACCACTACTTAAATATAGATTTAGTTTCAAAAGTAAACTGCTGAGCCTATCCTTTTAAACATAAATGAAAGCACATTTAAATCCACCGCATACTAAAATCTAATCTTTTAACACAACAGCAGCAAAAAAGCAGTCTATTAGATAGTGTACCTCTGTGTGAACTGAAATCCCTTTCAGCAAATGTTATTTAAAGTCCAAAGGGCAGACTTCTACCTACATCCCTACCAATTTTTTCACAGCATCTGCCAAAAGTGAGGAAAACTCTCAAATGAAATAGCAGATAGCAAAGTTTACAGAGGTCATTGTTATGGAGGTAGTATCCAGTAGAGAAAGGAGAGGATATAAAAAGATTCCCAAAGGCTGCCCTCCTGTGACATTCAAATTCTTATCAGTAATCTTCCATGAGAGTCTTTAAGAGAAAAACTTGTAATAATATGTTCTTGCTCCAGATATTTTTGAACATAGAGATGTTTCAGAAAACAGTGATGAGATCTGCAGAGAGGATTACTCAAAAGGTAGACAGGACAAAGAATCTTTTTTAGCAAGGTGAAGTTGGACAAACAGCAAGCATCTCTGAACAAAAAAACTATTTAATATAAACTTTGTAGCACACAGAATTTTAATAATACTACATCCCTATAGTACTACATCCCTATAAAGTATTGCTATACCATAAAAGACCAGTGCTTCATTTAGCATTGATTTATCTGTCATAATGATAATGAAACCACCAAAGAAATTTGGCATTAATTTAGGGTTGAGGTGGATTGTCCAACTCTGTAATACTCTTAAGTCGCGTTATCATCTGGAGCTTGACCTGGAGGGTCGCAAAATATTTCTACCATACTCATTTTGCAAGTTTACTAATGCTCTTTTAAATTTCCTATTTTCAATCTGTACCTTTTTTTGTTTGTTTTCATGCTTTTGGTCTCTTTTGGTCTCTTTGCTCTTCAAGATTCTTACTTTCTCGTATATTCTGTACTAAATTTTAATTTTCAGTGTATTTCTCTTTTATTGAACTTCATCAGACACAAACTTTCACAAATATGCTTACTTTGATCAACAGTCTCTACTAATCAGCCCAATGAGCATGTTGCTTCTCCTTTATCTACTTTTCAATGTATGAATCTCTTGGCCTTCTACATTATGCAGGATTTTATTCTCTTCTTACCATAAGGAAAATTAGCAGCAAATCCTTGTTCCTTGGTATTTCATGAGGTCACTAATATTATGGTCACTATTATTTAATGACTCAGAAATATTTTTAACAAGCTTGTTTGACTTACTTTCAACTAAACTGACAGCAAAATTTGTGTGTGTCTAATTTTTAAGCAACAACCCAAGAATAAATTGCGCAAGCACCGAGAAGCTGTTTTGTTAAAGGTTGACCTGATCTACCGTTCTATTTAGGTGTAAAGTTTCCCATAATGATCATTATGTGAGATGCTATCATCTCCTTGATCTGGCATATTCTGTATCTTCTGAATCTTTTTGATCTTTCTGATCAAAAATGCAATGGTAGTTTACTTATATTCCTGCAGCTTGAAAGACCTGGATGAGTACCTTCACTTTTTTTTTTCCCAACTGTAAGAACTTTTTTATACACTTGAGCTTCCCAAATAAAATAGGTATTTTGTCCTCCCTGTTTGAGATACAAATGGATTGCATGGTCCTTAATTAGTGGCATTTCTTTTCAGCTCCTTCAGTGGGTATATAGACATTTTAAGTACCTCAGACTTTTTAGCTATTCCTTAATTTTTTACTGACAAAGATTTTTCCTCAAATGTGAAAATATGATCACTGAGATCATATGCTTCCTGGTTTAGATCTGGCCTGTAAGTAGCCATCTAAAAATCAAATGAATTGCCTCATGTTATTTTCATCCTAACTGAAATCAATAAATGCTGGAAATTTTACAGTGAGAATGATTGAAGGATGGAAAATGTTTCCTACAAATAACTTTTCGAGTTTAAAGTGTATTTGCCTCAGTCAGGTTCAGCTTACTTTCATGATTACATTCAATGGAGATTTTAGCAAATACAGTGTCAGAATATTTCACGAAACAATCATTCTGCTGCTTCTATTGGAAATAGTTGCAGAAAATACATTCTGTATTTGCTAACTTTTTTGAACCAGGAATGCAAGTTTAAGAGGCTGGTCTAAGAAAAATGAATAGGTAATAATATCTATATCTGATTATTTACATAGCTAATAATTGTATTTCTTAATTCAGTTTTAAAATTAACATAAATCTGTGTTGAATCTTGCCAATAGTGTATTCAATAACTGAAAACATTGAAAATTACATAGATACAAACTACAGAACATAGATCCACACTTATTTTCCATGGCACACTCCTGAATCAAGGAACAAACTGAAGAAAATCATGTGTCTTTGAACAATATATTTAGCAAATAAACACCTTGCCAATGCTACACTTGAAACAGAATCAGTATCCTGATTCACAGTCTCCTGGGACAGACAACTGCAAGGCTCCTACTATATGCTCAGGATCCACCTTTGCTTAATTGCCCTTACAGTATTATTGGGAGTTAACTCAAAATTATTACACAGAAGATCATTACTTACATCCACAAAATCATATTTGCTCAAAAAAAGTTCTAGAGTGCATGACTTCTTGCCTTCTTCTATATCTTTACATCTTAGTTGCAGTGCAGTAAACCACATATGCAGAATTCAAGGAAAGTGTTGAATAATTTATCATAGTACAGAGACAAAAGTACATCCTGAGGACCCACCTTTATAGGAAGTATTCTCAGCTAGGAATCTGACTTCATGGACCACAAGACCTTTGTGCCTTACAGGTTGTCCTGAATTTATAATGGCCATTCCATTTCATTTTCCTTTTAATAAATAGATTTTTTATTATTATTATTTTTGGGAAAAGTTTGAAATCAGAGAAGTATCTTTTTCTTTTTTTCCTAATAATAATTCCTGTATTAATTTGGAGTATATCTATGTCATCACTTCAAAGTAAGCAAAAATCTGGACAATAAACTGGATTAGGTTAACAAAGCAAGTCAATCTCAAAAAACTCCCCAAGTTATTAATTTTTTTTTCTTTAACTGTGAACGACAGTTTCCTCAGGAAAAAGAACTGAAAACTGATCTTCTCACAAGATTTAATGGAACAGTTTCATTAAATGTTTCCTCACCAAAAACTGTTGCCAAATCATTAGGTATACTAAGCCTGTCTTTAAAAATTACAAAAGTAGCTAAGGGAACACAGTTCCAGAACTGTAGCTTGGCTACTGTTCTTGGCTTTACACATTTCTAAGCTATGACTGATGCTGTTTGATAAAATTCTGATATTGACATAAGACAGATGAACTACTGCACACCATTATGCATTGCTTTGAATGCTTTGAATTTAAAAACATAGAAGATACTAAATTGCAACATGCAGTTGAAATACTTCAAAACAGACTTCATGATTTCAGGGTTACTTATCATATATAGCATTAAGCAGATCCCACTTGGGCTGTCAAGGCCATTGGCAATTTCTAGTCTCAAAAAAGGCACAGATTAACTCATCTGTACTCTCTGGGGCCTAATGGTTTGGCAGACTAATGATGCTGCAAGACTCTCAGACATAAGGTAATTGCCTCTTTCTCTTTTTTTAATATATATCAGCAATTATGTGTTAAGTAATGTACCAGTAATAATCTATCCTTTTCTCCCAGACTTAATGTGTCCAGGTATTATCCTGTACAAGATTCTCTTTGCTCTTAAAGGTTGCAGATTTGCTTTATGTCAAATTGACATCCTTATTCTTTTCAGCTAATATATTGCCTTCTGTAGTAGGCCCATATGAGTCCCTACTATGTTCACTATTAGTCATTTTTTACCCTTATGTGTAAGAGGAAACACTGTAACAGACTATATTAATGTGAGTAAAATATTAATAACGTGTTGTTGTTCACTCCATAATTTTGCTTTATGTGCAACGCAAGTCTGCTTTAAGAGTAAAATGAATGGGCCCTTATAAGAAAAGTCTTTGTCACAGTGCAGTCTCCCAGTATCACAGTCTGAAAAGAAACTAATCCTCTTCTGGATTAAAACCTTCTATCTTATGTATTCAATCTTCACTTTATGCTCAAGGCTAGAAAACTTGATCATTCTTCAATGGAAATGCTTTTTTGCACTTTTCCTTTGTCTATAAGATTGCCTAGTAAAACCTACAAAGCTACATGAAAGTTCTCTCTTTCTTGGAACAAAGTACAGAAAAGGGAAATATAACAGGTCCAAAAGACCCAAATAAGCAAAGGAAATTATAGACATCTATGTCACAGACATGACTTTCTTCAAGTTTCATAGACATGACTTTACTTCAAGATATTTTTTCTATCTGTTCATGTCACTGCCTAGATCCATTAGACATTTTTGCCGTAGTAATGAAGAAAAAAAGTATTGAATTTTAAGCACCATCTCTGTGGCATCTGACTATCCCAGCTAGGTAAAGCTGGGATTCTGCTTGGATTCCGCTGCTGGGCAAAGATAGTGACATTCAGAACAACTTTTTGTGCTTCTCATATAGGCAATGAGTGTTCTGTAAGAGATGTTACGAAAATAGGAGAATAAGATTACTGAGCTTTTCCAGAGATTACTGGGCTTTTCCACAAGGAAGGAACCAGAAAGGATCCATGCATTCAATTGAAGTGTCTTTATCTTATTTCAAACCCATAGCAGGGTCAAGAATATGGGCTGATTGCATCAGCGCGCCTGGAGTCCCCTTGTGGAAGGAACGGGCTGAACCTGAGCTTCAACCAGAGTCCATTTTGAATGAAGAACACCTCCTCCCAGACTCCTTAGTTAGACAAAATGAAGGATATTTCCACTGCCCAACCTAATAATAGCACTGCTAAAAACACACTCACATTTCAGCTACTTCACTGGTTAACTGTCGTTCCCACTGAAATCTGTTCTCTTCCTTTCAGCATAACACTCTTAAGCAAACCATTTATCAATATTGTTTTCACAATGAAAATTCAGTTTATGTTTATTATCTTTCGAAGAGGTTTTGTCTATCCAGTGACTCATTGCCACTCTCCTAGCAGATGGTTTACCAGCTTAGTCACTGATTATTGGTTTGTTGATTACTGGTTTAAGTTTGCAAGCAAAAATGAGTAGATGTTCTTTCAGAAGTTTTGTTCATATTAATCCCTCTTGAGATATTAAACTTTATCTTCTGCCCACCTCACTCATGTGTCCCATATAATTTGAAATATTTTCCAAGATCTAAAGCCACACAGTCACCTTTTCCCCACCACCTATTACTACTACTGCCTCAGATTCCCTGTAACTTTTGAGAGTTCAAGGACACTCATTCACTTGTGGCTTCCCATCTGTCTAAAACTGATTTCCTCTCCTCCCTGAGCCACTGCATCATTTCTTTAAATCTCACCTTAAAACCTCCCTGCTCTCTTTAACCTGTGATTCACTATCCCTGGAAAACATTTTTGTGATATCCTTTATGAAGCATGCACTATAAAGATGAAATTTATTGTAGTCTTGTTGAAGCCTCCTCCTATACCTGAAGAACTAATGTGACTAAGGATTAAGGATCCTACAGGGTCCACTCAAAATAGCCTGACCCTTGCAGAAACACTTGAAGTCTCAGTTTTTACATCCACTCATCTGTAAACCTCATAACTACATCCTTGTAGGCTTATAGACTGTGCTCTTAACATTTTCTTTTGCGTTAGAACTTACTGCTTAACTACTGATATCAGACAATATCATTGAGTTTTGTTAGGTTTCATCAGGATGCCTATTCTGGGTCCCTCAAATTTAAAAGGGAAAAAAACAAGATTTATTACAAAATCTTTATGATACCAACTATCCCATCCAAGATCAGCTATAACCAATTCACAAAAGGATGCAGGGAAGCAAATTCACAGAGCCAGATGGGCTGCACAGGGCGGGTGAGGGGGAGCTCTAAGAAAAGATATGTGTGAAATTGGTAGGATGGTGTCGTACAAATGGCATCATCTAGAAAACTCATGTGAACAGAACCTATTTATATGGTTAGTATTCCTCCTCATTCATGATGCACTCATCATTGTAGCACATAATTTTCTGTACCTCTATTGGAAAGGTCACTTAAATCTAGGTCTTTTGCTTAGCTCATTTAAGAATTTTATGATCATTTTCCTTAGAATAGTCTTCTACTCTCTAAAAACCATAGTAAAAAGCTTTTAATAGTTTTGAATTTGAAAACACGGGTATTTCTAATAGATTACAAGATTTTATCTAAAACATATTTTAAACTACTTTTTAATTCTTTTTTTTAATTGGCATTAGCTTGATTTTTTTTTTTTTTTAATATTCAAGACTTTTGTAGTGGTCACAGCACTAGAAATGAAGAAAGCAAATTCACATTCACATGACTGAGAGTTCACACTTAAAGGAAATGCTCCAAATATTTAAAACTTGAAAGAACTTTGCAATATATTTTTAAATTATTTGTGTATGCACAAACACATGATACATGTGAGCACAGATTTTCTGCATATAGAAGATCAGAGCAATAGAAACACAGACCCAAATATTAATGTATTACCATTAACATCATACTACCAGACTATGTGTGGTGTCACAAAGGTACAAGGGAAACATTTATATCTCCCAAGTGACTGTTTGGTGTAAGAAGGTGCATGTGCAAGGATGCAGCCTTTGCAGAAGTGAGTATGGATTTAGTGTAATTAATTCATTACTCTTTGACCCAAAAAAATGGTGGTGTATGGGCCAAATTTTGGACTGCTCTCTATGTTTAACAAATCTATAGACGTTATCCGAATTAGTAGTCAATACTAATGAAAATATTGCTGTAGAAATCAATTTCTAATAAAAGAGGTTCTGAACAATGACTTTGAGGTTTAACTGCTATTCTTTCTTTTTAGCCTATTAAGTCCTAGTAAAACAACCAAAAAAATCAGAACGTAAATCCAGACTTTCATTTACAGAATATAACATTAAAGGATAAAGTAGTTCTGAATCTGTGGGTGAGAGGCAGTTGAATGTCGAAAAGAAATATAAAAATGTAAAGATCCATATATAAATCCTTATTTTTATTCTGAGACTGTCTGTCTGTAACTATCATAACCCCATTTCTTACCATACACCCATATTTCATTTTTAACTCAGATCATAATTTCCTGGATTGAGGAAGAAATGCTTTCTTGTTCATAACAAGAAACCAACACTGGCTTATAACAGTAATGAATAAGTAAAAAATATTATGGATCTGCTGGGGGGGGGGAGGGGGAGCAATGTATCTAAGTTATGGTTAGCATTCATTGTAGCTGTAACTCCCTGTCATTGAGAAATCTGTAATTCTTTAAAATTACTTTACATCTTTAAAAAGCACATTTTGTTTCAGTGTTGTGAAAGTTTGTGAGCATACTGATTTCTAACAACTGTTGTAGATTGTTACCATTTAATTACTGAAGGTGCCCCAAAAGCATAATAAGTGGATATAAAATAGGTAAAGAAGTAGCTTAAATCAAACTATGATTTCCATTTAATCCATAAACAAAAGAGTAAAGAGCTTAGAAATTTTTCTTTCCTCCACCATGCCCACCAAAATAAATAAATAAAGTGAATACTCACTCCTGTTATGTATCGAGGTCTGTACTGGATGGTTCCAAATAAGCCAAGTATGACTATAATAATGTGTATAAAATTTGCCAGGATGGGTGCCCACTGATAACCAAGGAAGTCAAATATCTGTCTCTCGAGCACAGAAACCTATGATTAAAAAGCAAAATAATAAAAAGATTAGAATAGACTGGAAGACATCTATTAGGGCATTTCCCCAACCCATCTCTAAAGTAACTGAGTTTAAAAATATATATATTTCAGTCAGCAATAGAATGATATGAGTTTGCAATGTTTCACTTTCCTTTTAATGAAAGCAGCATTTCCCACTGACAGTTTACTGAGTTATATTCATTTACCTAAAATATTCATGTGGTCAAATCTACCAGACAATAAACTCTATTCACTAAAATGCCATTCTTGTAGCAGGAGAAACACAAATCATTTTGTTATATATACCAAGAAAATCCTGTAACCTCCTAGTGCTGAAAATAAGTGCTGGACTTATGACAGACATTTCCCCAACTACTTTGCTTCCATCCACAAACTCCTTCAGCCTACTCCTGTCTATCTGCTTCCATTAATTCCTCTGCCTCTTGACTTTACCCTCTACCCTGGCTCTTCTGTGAGCAGACTTTTAGTTCTATCCAAACGCATAGTACTTTTTGAGTTTGTTCTGCTGAGAATGAGTCCAGTTTGCCTCCTCACACTGCTGCAAACAACATCCCAAGTATAAGTTATATCTAAGGCTTTCTTAGATGTGAATTATGGTACAATCTTGGGCTGTGGAAGAGTAATTTCAAGAAAGACTGTTCCAAGCAGATTAGAATATATATAAAGACTGTTCCAAGCAGAATGTATATATTTCTAATACTGTCAGTAGAAATCATTTCGGAACTGAAAGAGTAGATTTCCCTTAACTGATACTCAGCTACTATAGCAAAATGCAGTAACCAACCCATAGGCAGAATGACATTTTTTAGCTCATGTTAATATTAAGGGGAAGATTTGAGGGCGATGCAACAGTGAAGTGAAGTTAAGCAGAAAGGACAAGGAGTTTTCAATATCAATTTCATTAACTGGAACTATGAGCAAATGAGTTTCATGAAAACACATAATAGCAATAATAATAATAATAATAATAACACAGAAAAGCAAGAGAAAGCAAGCTGTTTCTATATAAAGTATCATTAAATAACAGATGACTATTTACTTGGTTTATATTACACAGCGGATCAATTAAATCAGGTGTATCCTCTCACAGATTTCTTCATTCATTTAAAAGTTAGTACCTCCTCTGGATATCAAGTACTAAATGGATAACTAACCACATGTTCACCATGTGCCATAACTACAACAGAATTTTTCAATTTCATGCAGCAGTCCATTGTCAGACCAACAATTTCTTTTTGCACTTAACTAAGAACGTTTACCATTAAAAAGTAGCCTGCACTTGCACCATCATTGCAAATGCAAAGCAAGAGTGTTAATAATACCATACTTACTGGCATATGTTGCACTTTAAGATAAGCATTCTTAAAATAACCCTAAGGAAGTTTGTCAGCCATATCCTATTGACTTTGAGGCAGATCAACCACCAAATTCTCTCTACAAAAAAGATAGCTTTTATACAATATAGTCAGCTCAGGCTTGGTCTTTTGCCTAGCCTTTCATTTAACAGATTTATTGACACAAAGAGATCCTTGTCCTACATCACCCAGGATCTTAATGAACTGATTTGTTCATATACTTCACCTTTAGGAAAGCAACGTTAGAGAGGAATTTCCCAAGACATAATACTGTAACTGCAACAATGGCATGAAGAAAAGGTAGAAATGCTAAGCTTTATTCTGGGTTTCAAGGAACCGCAGTCTCCCTACAATTCTACTATTATTGTTAGAAATATCCCCTTAACTATTAACATAACCATTTATATTAAAAAAAAATGTGGCATAGGCAGTGTTATGTAGGTTTGTGTGAAGTCTTTTACAGGTATTAGCAAAATACCTGCTACATGTAAAGTGCTGTTAAACACATAACAAAAGCAGAATTCTCACCCAGACCTCTTATTAACCAAGGAAAGAGTAAACGAGAACAGTAAAGCAGTAGCAAAGAGTCTAGACTGTACAAGCCTCTGCTGTTTTAACAGTGGGAATCCCATAAGCAAAAATGCAAGGGATGAGGCAAATCATTCAAACAGTAGGAAATCATGCAGCTAAGTGTGCCAGTTACAGAGGATAATTGCGGTACGGTAGTTAATTATACAAAAAAGTAAGAAGAATACTATTCCTGCTGCAACTTTAGGCTAAAATGAAATGGTAGTGTCATGCATCAAGTTTGCTTTTGTTTTACTTTTGTTAGCGTGCCGTCCAACAGCTCCCTCAAAACTTGTCTATGAGGCTGTGGTGGATAAATGGGTATTCTGGGTGAAATCTTCACCTCCTACATGTTCATGTACTTTCTTTCTTTTTGTTTTTTATTTTTTTTCTTTCTTCCTCTACTGCCAGCGATTGCTTCAGTACTGCACGATGACTCCCCCAGACTCTGTGGACGTGTCAAAACGGAGGATCAGGCGGAGGGGGCAAACAGAGCACCCTGTCTGCCCACATTTATAATGTCTTGCTGGAAGAAAGCAGCAAGGCAGAGGGGAAAAATCTGCCATGCAGAACAAGGAGACAAGTCTGTACCACCTCCGTCCCCCTGCGTCGACCTCACGCTTGCCACAGGCAGAGCTGCTCTTAGACTTGCTGCTGTCGCCCAGAGGCATCAGTGGTGAGCAGGGCCGGGCGGGTACGCGAAATGGCAGCGTTCTGGCAGGCTGCACAGAGATAAAACGCTGCTGAAATGCAGCCGCTGTTCCTTGGAAGATCAGACTCCTGCAGCAAGGTGCTTCACGGATTTATCAAACGGAGAATATAGGGCAGAGCTAGATCTTTATTCCCACTTCCTGGGGAGATGAAGGTGGAGAGGAAAAATACCTACAAAAACAATATAGACTTACTACATATTGTCACTCAAAAAAAAAAAAAAAAAAAAAGAAAACAAAAAAAAAATCTCATTTGGTCTATCTCTGTGTTTCCAAAGAGAGAAAAGCAAAAAGTAGGACAAAGTACTGACAAGAATCTATTAAAAACAGTATTATGTGGTTTCTTCCTCTTCCACAGATGCCAGATTCACAAGGGATTTCCTTACATAGCTATAGAAAATGAAGTCTTGCTGTTAAAAGATTTTTTCCCTTTACTTTAGAAACTTTTAATTTTCTGTTAAACCACAGTTCTTTCTCCAAATGAGATCCACCAGCTGCAAATATTTAATGATGCTTCAACCACATTACAAAGAAAAAGGAAAGGACTGACAAAGAAATATCCTTATTTGAAGATTAGGAATAGGTAGAGAAATGCTCGTTTTCTCTCTTTCTCTTCTGGAAACCAGAGCTTAAAGTGAGAAAAAGAAACATGAAAAATGGATACTTTGAATGGAAAAGTAGACCATGAGAAGACAAAAAGAAATGTCTTAATTCAGGTAAATTTTAATAAAGCAGTCAGGTATAAGACAATCCTATGATTCCAAAATACATCATTGTGGAGTCTCAGTTCCTGATGCTAGAAAAGAAACATCCACAACATTGGATTCCTAGTAAATAAAATATGATATAGAGATTATTTTATCCAGCCATTGATAAAATTATAGAAAGGTTAAGTGTACCTACAGTTTTTCCTACTGCATAGTTTTTTTTTCAGGCTTCTGCTAAATATTTTAAAAATAAATGCAAAATAAAATCAGCCTGTGTGCTGTCCAGTTGGAATAGCACAAGTTATTTCCAGATTCTTGTCAGAGGTGGGCTGTTAATAGGTTAACAGTGTTACTGACCTTGAGGGATCTAAGAATTGAATTTCCACGGCATAAAGAAAGCCATTTTCAGACAATTCTTAAAGTATATGATTGGACTAAAATTCAGACAGGAACCACAGAGGAGAAACCAGTCAAAAGATGATTTATAACACAAACTCCAAAATGGAATATGACAAAGTGCCTTTCCTCAGAAAGCTCCCTGGGATGAAACTCAACCAAGACTAGCTCACATTAAAGCAGAATCAAAACTATGCATCAATATAAATTAAACTGCATGTAGGTGCACACACCCCCCCACACACGATTTGCTCTGTATCTATAGGGTTTCCTAAATTTAGGGCATACAATCAAAACTCATGGCCACTTTAGACACTGCTGTCAGCAACCCTGGAGGATGTAACTATATAAGAGGCAAGAAAGGGCAAGAAAACGGCATCTGCCACTTGACTTCTAAATCTACGGCATCAAAACTGCCACAAAACCAGCCAAATAACCTGCTGAAAGCAGGTGAGTGGCTCGGTAGAGGCACCTACCCTGCCCTGCCAATTCAGGGAAGATCGCATCAAATGATCCTGCACCCACGAGGTCACGTCTAAATAATGAACTCACCAGCTAAGGCAGGTCAGCAGGCTTTCCACCCACCCTAGATAGGGAAGAAAGTGTGAAATTACAGCAAAGGAGGTCTCAGCAACAGTGCTCTGGCTCACAACTGGTGCAGGCTGAGACTGAGCGGCAGAAATTAAGATGTAATCAGCAACTCATTAGGTCCCCTCAGCTAAGTCACGCTGCATCAGGTGTGCACAGCTTATAATCATTGACTTGTGTTTTTAAGATTTTTTTCATGACTTTAACTTCTTGGGTCTATGGCAGTGCAGATGGACAAAAAAATAAATAATAATAAAAAAAACTTGTAAATATACAAATATTTGGCGCCTGTGGCTTATGAAAGGATGCTGACGCTTAAGGCTATCCATATCACACACAAATGCCCCAGCTGACCCTCCCTCTATGTATCATCATTCTGAGGCAGATTCCATATATTTACACCATTTCTTATATATGTTTATCTAAATTTTCGTCAAAATTGCCAATACCATTGCCTCTAAAAGATAGAGGGCCCAGTTATACAATTCCTTCACAACCATTATCCACCTGTAAAACAGGATTAATAATAACCATGATCCACCAATAATAAAACAGGATTAATAAAGTCAAATCAATGCAATATATACATATGCATATTGTGCGTATTTATGAGTGGGGGAAGTCCTTTACTGAAAGTCAGAAGGAGAAAGAAAAAAAAGATTTAAACACTTTTTTTTGTAGGGAGAAGGGCAAAAGTAAAATAAAATTCTGAGGAGAGCTATGGACACAGTGATATTCTCACCACATCCAATGAAAACCCACCACAAGTACAGTAAACTCAACAAACAACAAGGGTTTAACTTCTTCTTGTCTATCAGTTCCTTAAAGGAATTACAAATATAATACTAAACTGCTGTCCTCAGTCCTGTTGGTGCTGCTGAGAAAAGGAATAGGCTTTCACTGCACTTGGTAAAAGAGTAATCACAGTTTTTAAAAATTATATATATGACCACATCCCTGCATCATGTTGTGTACATGCAGATTTCTGCTGTGACCTACTGAGGAAAACAGGGCTATCCATGAGTAGAGTGAATTTTCTAAATCTCAGCTGCTGCCTTCTCTGACTGAATATAGTAATAATAAAAGCCTGGTAAATACCAGCTTTTTACAGAGAGTTTTCAGTTAGGCAGTAATGAGAAGCAGAATTGTTATTTAAATAACAATTCAGTTATTATTACTCATGACATGAAAATAAGGAAGAATCTAGCTAAGGCTGAGTTTGTGAAGCTGGCAATTGGTTTAAATAAAAATAATTTACTGTACACTGAAAAACCTTCAGGATATTATGTTCATGTTTTAAAGACATTTAGGCTCCACCATATGTACATGGATACTCAATGCCTCTAACAATAACAAAAGCAAAACCCTGTCTTCCAAGGGCTCCCCTGAAAAAGCTACCATCAGTGTGAGCAGTTGGAAATAGAAAAGGGAGGAAATTGATGTCAAAATTCTTGATCAACAAGTTCTATTCTTGCAAAAATTTGTGTCTCCGCACAAATTCCAAAACATCAGTATCCATGAAAGAGATAAATGATGGAAAAAATGGGAAAAATCTCTAATTTTATGCTGAAAAATGTACTATTTTTATATTGTTTCACAAGTGACTTTAGTATAATCTTATAGGAATCATACTGCTTGACTGATTGTTAAAAATGTACTTATATACCAATGCTTTTGTACATTCAAGCAGGACATGTAAAATTTGAAATCTGAGGCAAATATCGGAGTTCATGGGAAGACTGTATGTAGTTACACAGAGTTTATAGAGCTAATTATATCTCTACCATCTACACACTTTTATATTATTATTAATGTACAAAGCTAAATACACCTTCAATAATAATGTTAAACAGAAGGAAAACAGGATACATGAAACATAGTAGATTTCAATACTATTATAACCAGAAGAGTGTTTTAGCTCATTCACTTGCTTTCAGCTTTATACATAAGCTTATTGTAAGTATAGACTTGGTTCCCTGACTTGCTTGCTTGAATGGGTGGGAGGTCTTAAATTCATGGTATAATTTAGAATAGAAATCTAAACAGCATCTTACATCAATTTTGTGTATTTGTGTATGTATGTGCATGTGTGTTTTAGAACTACATAGTTTTTTTTTCTTTCCAGCTGGCACACAGTAACAATACTTAAATATATATCAGAACCGCATCGTTTCGCATGCCTGAAAGAAAATTTGGAAAGTCAATCATGCATAAATTGTATTTTATGTTAATATATCATAAAGCTAATATTTCAAGTAGAGAATTAATTTAAGGAATAATAACTTAGAGGTGCTATTCTAAAGAGAATTAATCCCTATACAGTGTTTGATTTCCTGTTCATGAACACTTGTAATAACAATCCGTGCATGATTTTAATAATTTTACACCCCAGCAATAACAGGAATATAAAGATTGAATGTGCAGAAAAGTAGTTCAGACTCAAACTAATAAAGCAGGTCAAGGTGCAAGTTCCACTTCTACCTTAAGAACAAGATGATGGTGCAACACAAAATACTCAGCTGGCATGTCCAAGTTAGAAGTGCAGTACACATTTAATAAAACCAGCACAGGTATTTTGGTAGAAGCAGTAAAAGTTATATGCACTGCTTAAAAAATAGGGAAAAAATGTTAACAAAACATTAATCATAGAGGATAGAATATATAAGAATGGTTTAAAAGATTTGCTCAGCTGTGCTGTAAAGAGAATTGATTGCAGACTTCAGTCCTTCCATCTGTGCTGGTGACTTTTATTTTTAGGTGGCCAGATTTCCAGAATTGGTGTGTGCAAGTCTACACCACAGTAGCAGAGATGGGAGGGCTGCCTCTTCCTGCTGTGCTTCTGAAACCACAGAGTGTGGGGCAGACCCAGATGCTGAGCTCTGCTTGTGCAGCTCAGGCTTTAGAGCAGTAGAGCAACATACTGCCTGCCCTGTGTTGAAGGTTAGCTGTTGGGATTTACTGATGCACACTTATGCTGGAATTACGGATTAACCAAGCCATTTAACTACATTGGGAACATATACTGGGAGGAAATTCTATGCATCTTTAGCTGGTCACAAACATGGTCTTGTCCTACATGTATTCTTTGTTTGAATCTAGCTGTGACTGCGGCCAAAGAAAGGATGAAGATGCATGAGTTGGTGATTAGTGGTGGGGATGAGGTTAAACATTACCAACATTTGCAAACTCATCGTCTCCCATCCCATGTCTTTGAACTGGAAAATCAGGACTGATCTCTCCAGGGTTCTCGACCGTCTGCCCTGGCCCCATTCCTTCCTCTGCCTCCTTTGCTCCTTCACCACCTTCTTGCAGAAGCATTAAGGATCTGGATCCCATATCTCATCTTTAAGGTGGCATAATTCAATTTTACTGATAATGCTGGGAAGCCTTGAGTCAGTTTTGGATAGGAAAATACTGTTGCATTAAGCTTTAATAATATTTCATAATCGCGCAATATGAATTTGCCTGCAGTAATGCCTGAAGGCAAAATCAAGTACTGAGAGAAGGGCATCACCTTATCTAATACTTTCAAATTGTTTCTGTCTTTATGGAAATATTTGACAATAAAACAGATATCCCCCTCATTCACAAAGATTTGCCTAGTTTCTACACAGTGATCCAGATTACCATATATTGCACTTGTAAATTCAGCATAGATCTGATAATGCTGATTTGCAGTTGACAAGAGGCGATACCTATGGTGTGAAAGGCAATTAAATTATCTTTTGTATGTTTCTTCTGCCAAAAATAGTGGAGAAAAAAATCAAAAAAAAAAAATCTTCTCTACTGTTTAGCAGGAAAGACATCTCTGTAAGAAACCTCATTAGCCAAATAATCTTGAGGAGTATTGGCAGGCATCATTCACTATCTCATCAGGACTGAGAGATGCGATAGTAATAGCAAGTGGGGATTTGGTATCAGAGTGCAGCAAGTGAAAATAGCCAGTCTTCAGTCACTATGGTGGCGTTAGTTGTATTCAGACACAGAAGAGTGCCCATAAAGCAAGGAAGATAAAGATAGCTAATCCATATCAGAACTATAAGGCAGAGAGGGCTTCTTGCTTTGCTGCTACTTGTTCTGCAACTAAACCTGTGTAAGCAGAATCTGACTTTGTCTGACCTTACAGAAATATTTCCCTGTAATACACTCCTGCTGGAACATTCATTATTGTTAATAGACTATGTGAAGCACCTACTAGATTTTCATGCCTTGGCATAATATGAAAACTGACATTTAAACTCTGCAGACTACTTCACAGAAGGGAAATAATTGATGTCAGTTACAAGCTGAAAAGTTTGTAGCTGATAAACTTTGCCTGTTACCTGGGCTTGAGGCCCCTTAGGGAACTCCTGGCACTGCTAATAGCAGCAAAGTGTCCTCTCTGTAACTTGGCCACCCCAAGAGTCATACCTCCTGCCTGTTCCCTGCACCAGCGCCTCTGAGAATAGCAAGTTCAAGATCTCAAATCTTGTCCTCAAGATGCTCAGCGACCCAGGACCAGCACCTCTGAATTAAACCACAGCTGAGGAATGACATTTGTTGTCTACAGCCCATTTTCATAAACAGAAGGGTGAAGCTTTTCTTTGTAAAGAAAACAAAACATTTTTGGAGGTTAGTCCAAGTCCTTGTTTCAATTCAAGAATTAGCTGGCTATTCATTATAGGCAGCTAATTTGCAGGATTTTCATTATTTTACCATTTGTTTTCATTCTGCTCTGGAAAATGATTATTAAAAAAAAAAAGCATGTGAAGCTCTCTATACTGTTGTAGTCATGAAAGGAAAATTCGAGGACATCAGGCAATTGGGTGTGGAGGTCACCATCCCAAGTCTCTATGAGCAACTATAGTCAGTCAGTCAGCCATTGCCTTCAAAAAGATCCTACTAACCATTTAAAGAAATCCACAACATATTCTTGCTTTTACAAAGCAGTATATTTTAATGAATGTGATCCTAAACATTCATCAAGTGCATGAAGAGTGCACAAAGAAACACAAAACCGACCCCCTACAAGTGGAAAATACAACCTTTCTCTCTACATAGTACAAATTTATAGTCCTATTCTCTCACCTCTTTCAACATTAAAAAGTATAAGTAGATAAAAAAGGGTGGACTGTGCATTCCTCTTCTCTAGCCCTAATGACAAGTGTAAGTGAAAAGAAGCAACTCTGTAATGACTAACATACTAATACTGTATATTGACATCTTTTTAGGATATTAATGCATGTATATAAATATCTTCTTAAGTATATTTCTACCTAAATATTAACTGTAGTTTCCAGAGCAAAACAAGTAGCATCAACCTACAATGTTGAAAATGGTGAAAAACAGAGTACTATAATAAAGTTCCTGCTTAAAAGATGGCAGATCTTCAAGTCTACCCACCATCGGGTTAGACTGTAAAGTTAAAAATGGGAGAGACAAGGAAAGGGATAGATGTGAACCTCTGACAAAAGACTAGATACACAAGATGAATGCTTGCTACATCCCTTACCGTACTGCTGAAAAGTGCTGCTATATCCCAGTGAGGAGGACAGTGTCAGGGCACTGCGCTTCTGCACAGGTAGATTTTGTAGAAAATGAAATAGGTTTAGAAGTATTGACAAAGTAAAGAGAGAAACAAGAAAGGAAAGAGACACTAAAGAGTGAAATAAGAATACAACTCTTCATCGCATAATCTTTTTCTATTGTGGTCAACAGCTCTTTTATTTACACTGAGGTAATTTACATCAACTAATTTGAGACAAAACTCTGACTTTTACTGAGCGCTTGTTTTGTGTCAGTTTTGAGGACACTGAATTAAACATATTTGTTTATCTGAAAAAATGCACTCTCAAGCACAGTACATGTCTCTCAGGATGTATTTGTAGTTTATCAGCTGGAGAAACATCACAAGCAAGGCACAAGGCACAAACATTGCAGGAAGTTCCTGGAGAGCACTGATGAGAAATTTCTGACACAGGTGATGGAGGAGTCAAAGAGGAGAGTTGTGCTGCTGGATCTTGGAACAAGAAAGGACTAGTTGGAGATGTTAAGGTTGGAGACAACCTTGGCTGTAGTGACCACAAGATTCAGGATCTGGGAGTTCAGGATTCTGAGAGGAGGAGGCAGCCTCCTCATAGCCCTGGATGTCAGGAGACCAAACTTTGGCCTCTTCAGGGCATGGGAGATGAGCCCTAAAAGCCCCTAAAAAGAGGGGTCCAAGAGAACTGTTTAATACTCAAGGATCACTGCCTCCAAGCTCACAAATGGTGCATCCCAAGGAGCCAGAAGTTGAGAAAAGGGGGCATGAGAAAGGCATAGATGAACAAGGAGCTCTTGGCAAGATTCAGACTTGACTTTAGCAAGGCTTTTGACACTATCATCCACAACATGAATATAGGCAAGTTCAGGATGTGTGAGCTAGATGAGTGGACAATGAGGTCGATTCAGAACTGGAACAAGAATGCCCCCAGTTTGCTGACACCACAATGTGCCTTAGTTATTTGATGAAAGCCAGAGATAGCTGCCTAACAACTCCACATATCTTAAATTTTATTGTTCATGGAAGCTTGATGCTTCATAGAAGAGCCAAGCAAACACAGTAAAAAGAAAAGAAAGAAAAAAAAAAGGTGTTCTGCTGTCACAAATCATCATCTTGCCTTCAACATTTGCCTTCAAATCTTCATTTTCCTCATCTTCCAATTTGCTTTCTTTACTTCAGTGCTCACAACAATTCTTGCAAGCAGCAAAAGCCATAATGTAGAACTGCTGCAAACACTCCTCCAGCAGAGCCCTATCCCTGCCAATAGCTGCCATCATTCAAGTGGCACTTGCTGGCATGATAGCAGAGTTACAGCAATTTCTTTCCACTTTTCCATACCTCATATCCCCAGCGGTTCCAAGGGGGTGATCACCTTGCTAGTTTGATGAGGTCTAGAAAACTCAGCAATAATTATTGTGCTGGCAGTGCTGAAGGCAGCCAGCATCACTAAGGCAGGGATTGGAATGCAGCCCAACGAACATAGCAGAATCTACTAATTTGCTGCACTGAATATTTTGTTGTAAGAAATAATCATGAGGCTTGTGATAGACTATGAAAGGCAAATTAAATTGCCTGAGCCAGACTCTTCTACAGTGCCTAACAAAGAAAAAAAAAGAAAAAAAAGAAAAAAGAAAAAAAGAGCTGACAATTTTAGGTTAGCTGCTGAAATCTAGCCATTTTAAATGCTCTGACTTGTTAGTAAATGACCTTCTCAAATTAAACAAAAAACAATCAGCTATCCAATCATGACCTGCCAAAAGAGGTGTTTGCAATTGTTTTTGAGGAATTTAGTGTGAATTAGACTAGGAGGGGAATGCTAACAATATTCAGTTTAATTTCATAATGGATCTCATACAAGATTGCAAAAAAATCAAATGTGGGGCTTTTTTTTCTATAATCATATTGCTCAGTGTTTCAAATGATGCATGTCTACTGACTTTCTAACCCTTGCTAGACAATAGTATTTAATAAAATGATTTGAGGGCAACAACAATGTTTTTTTTTCAAAGTAGACTACTAGTGTTAATGAAACAACAGGAAGAAAATAACATTTACATAACACCAAATGTCTGCCTGATTCTTAGTGCTATAGGTGACCTTTCGAGAGAGTATTTTTAACTCAAGATAAGATAGTCTGATAATACTGAGTGTGTTGCTTCTCTGCTAAAGCAGGAACATACCCTTATACAATGCATGCTGCAACAGCCCACCTGCCGATTCCTGTTTTGGGTTGTATGGCAGTGATTTGACTGTGGTAATGGTTTACCCTATGGTTTTCCTGTACCCCAGCCACATAATGAGAAGAACTCAATTCACAATGAAAAAATGTAGATAACCCAACTCTGGGAAAAATCATAAAGTATCATGGAAAACAGTATAGGTGGAAAAGGAATTTGCCTTACTGAGAACTGCCTTTTCTCTGGGAGGTAAAAAACAACCTCAGCAGAGAGACCTCACTCAGCCCTGCTGCTCGGTTGCTGCAGCCAGGGAAAGAATGGATCAATGCCCATTGAAAATGCCCTGCTGTTGACAGGCAGCTCTACTTTGGAGTAGAGAAAGGAATAGATAAAACTTGTGCATGTCTGGGAAAATATGAAGAAAGAACTGGGATCACCAAATTCCTTCTTATCCCACTGCACAAAGTAAATTGTACCAATAAGGAAACTGTGGGATAAAGACAGCTTTGTGCTATGGGCTGCAAACCAAAATGCTAGTGGATGACTGACAGATGCCCAGAGCTGCCAGGCACTGTCATTGTCCATGGCTTTAGTAGTGATTTTCATGTTTTTTCTTTGTGATAATCTCAAGTAAACCTGGCAGTAACCTATACATTTCATGCCACTTTGCATCACAGTCATAACTTCCATGCTGAAAGCAGAGGTTGGATCCAATATATCTAAGACGCTATTTTCTGTTTACATTTCCAGTACTGAGCCTGCACCTAATTTCTTTTTTTAGTCAGTGAAAAGATATACCTCCAAAGAACTCAGTCTGCTCTGACTAATTCAGGCATCCAATTGAGACAATCTGAATCTCATCCAACTCTCTTTCACCTAAAAGAATTATAATTATTATCAAACTGACTGATACAGTTGTTAGCCTATAAATAAAATGCCAGGACATATTTTTTTCCAGGGTCTGCCACAGATTACCCATGGGATTTGTACAAAATCTTTTAATCTCACAGGGTAACAATCTCAGACAGTGTTTAAATTCTGTTTTCAAGACAAAGTCACTTGGAACTGTTGAATCCATTGACTTTCTCTAAATATCAAGTCCCTAGCTTATTTGGATATTTCTGAAGTTTTTATTCTGGGCATCAGTTTAATCTGCAAATGAAAACTTGATAAATATAAATATAAGCACTCAACACTATCATACAGCAAACATTCTTTTTCTTCCTCATAAAAAGAGGCCAGGAACCAGAGGTGATTCCAGCTAAGGTCACAACAACAAACAATGTGGTCAGATATAAATTCAGTCAACTGATACTCTTGCCAAGCAGTTTATTCTTATTCTGTATTGCAGACCACATGCATAATTCATTTCCTGGAACACAATCTTCTTCCTTTTAAATTGTATTTTTTTAAGAAGACATTAAAATCAAGAACTAAAACAATTATTACAGAAATCACCAACACAGATTGTTAAACAAAACTAACGAAGAATTCTATAAATAGTAGTGACTTATTGAAGTACTATTCATTAGCTTCTCATGAGACATGTATATATAGCTTTTTGCCATTTCTTTTTCTACTTCTCTATCTTGTTTTCATTTGTTAAGTGTGAAGCTATTGGTTTTAAGAGAGTACCCATACTGCTAAAACCAACAGATTCATCTGAACTGCAATTTACTTATATTGAAGCTAACAATTCTTTATCCAAACAAAAATAAAATTATTGCGCACCTTGAATTAGTATATAAAACATACCTTTATATTTATAAATCATCTTAATGTTGGCATTCACTGTAGAGAATACTACATATAAGCTGTTGGCTTCCTCTATATTGGCCTATGTAACCTTCATATCAGAGAAAATTTTCCATCAGAAGGATTTTCAGTTCATTATTTGAGGCATATCTCATGAGGCAAATTGATATTCTCTAATCTAATATCTAAAACAGATAACAGTCCAGTATATTTTAGAAGAGATTAGAAGACATGTTAATAAATATAATTTGTTGTGGAGGAATTAACTCTACTCTTGCTTAAGGATGTGAAAAGGAAAGGAAAAAGGAAAGTTTTTTTAAGGAAAAAAAAATTGGAAGAATTCTTTCTTCAAGGAATCAGTGACCAAACCTATGTCTACATGGATTTTCATAATGCGTCGGCAATGTCCCATGCGAAAGACCTGAATAAAGTGCACTGTAAGAACAAGTTATGTAGACAAGTGCTGAAATTTGCTGATGATTCAAAATTTGCAAGGCAGATAACATTAAAATTATCTTCAAATTATTGCAATGGGTATTGCAATAAGAAAGGACTATGCATAAAAATAAATAAATAAATAAAATAAATTGCTGGCAAATGAAAAAAAAAATGTGTACTTGGAAAAGAATAATCCACATTTATAGTGAATGGTTCTAAATTAGCTAATATTACTACTCAAGAAAGTATGAAATCATTCTGGATAGTCATCCTAAAATGTCAGCTTGATAGTAAGCAAGATTTAAACTTTAGGAGTCATTAGGAAGAACAGAAAATGTAGCAGAGAATTCCACTGCTGGAGAAGACACCATAGTTGCAATTGTAGCTCTCTATGTACAAAAAATAAAACGGGAAAAGTACAGAAAAATAAATACAAAGATTATTAGGACAATGGAGGATTTCTACCCAGAACAGACAAAAGATATATGTGTATATCTATCTATCTATCTATCTATCTATCTATCTTTAAAACCAAGCATGATATAAAATAGAGAAGTAGGAAAAAAATATTATTTCTGCTAGTACTAGCAATAGAGGCAGCCAGCTGCAATGGTCAAAGGAAAGCTGAAAATCACAAATCTAATTAAAATCTATGCACCAATGAATACATATCCTACAAGAATATGTATATTTACACCCAAGTCACAGAATATTAATATAGGTTCAGATCTTTGAAAATTTTAAGATATTGAAATGACTCATAAGCACACTCTGAAATCATATTGCCTAAACTTGTCTATAAAATGACAGTTAAATATCACCATTTCAATGACAGATCCCCTTTTAATTTCAGTAGGACTGCAGGACAGGTACTATAAAAAGCTGGTCTCCAGTGTCTAATGGGAAGGACTAAGAATTAGGAAAGCATAAAATGAATTCCCTGCATTTTATTTGCCTATCCTTGCCCACTCATTTTCAGTTAAATCTCATTGCACATGATACACAACCACAGTGTTGAACAATGAAACTAGTTCAAAAAGTTCTAAAAGTATTATAAAAGGCCTATCAGTTACTTACATATCAAGATACAGAGGGACAAATGGGCTGGAAAACATGGGGTCAGAACTCAAATACTAGTGGATAAAATGAGATTACAATAAAAATTGGGACTAGTATTGATTTATCCACTACTTACTATCCATTCCTCTCCTATTTATCCATGCTTTATCTATCCTAGGATAGATATTTCCTTTCCGATCCTACCCTGCTACTCCTCCTGAAGGGTTTGGTTTCTGTGATCACTAGTGAGACGTAGAAATAATAAATAAATACAGAAGCCTGCTACAGTACTTTTCATCCAAGGATACTTGCAAAATGATATGAAACATGCCCTGTCTCATTTCAATATAAGAACCTGAAGAATGAGATAGATTTACTGGATTTCATCCAGCAGCACATGAACATCCCAGCATGGGATACAGCTGGCATGTTCTAAATCCAACTGGAAATACTAATCACTAAACCATATAGCCTTTACTTACACTAAAGGCAACTATTAGATGAGACTTTCCTTCCCTTATCAGCTATCTAATGCAGGCACTCATCTACCTAATAAATGTCAGTTAACAGTAGTTTCATAATGTATGTCATGAAAAATGTGGATCTTTGAGGTGCATTAATAATAAAGCGACAGTGTTCCTGATGTTTTAAAAGCATCTAAAACAGAAACACTTTCCTCTATTAATTAGCCTTTTGATGGGATGAGCAGTAACTGGTATAGCACCAAGAGGTGACACATCTGGTAATTCTGCAGGGTACACCCCTACTCAAAACTGTCACTGCAAAAGGAACAAATCGTAAAGTGTACTTTCAAATTAAAAAGATATCGCTTAAACATGTTAGATTAGTATAATATCGTGCAAGCTGAAGCACAAGAAAGACAAAGTCTTTTGGAAGTTTGAAGTATGCTGTTTAAAGAGAAAATACAAGGTCCACAAAGCCTGAACAGGAAGAATGGAGCAACAGATGGAAAACTCCACTGCGTGCTCTATCAGCCACCTGTCATACACTGAATGGTGGCCAATAATAAAGATACATCTTATTAGGTTACAAGAAGGAAGATGAAGTTGGCAGCAGTAGTAAAGAGTGGAAATTCGGGGTAATGATGTATAGCCTATGCTAAGCATAAGTAATCTGAGATTTTGAAAGGGACAGAGGTAAATGAAATAAGGAGTCACATACAAGACACATAGGGCTGTTTTGTTTAAATAACACTGGAAGTCTTCCTGTGCATTCAAACCACTTCACTTCCTGCTCCCCACTTGTTGAGGTCCTTCAGAAATAACAAATCAGGACCAAACAAGGTTAATTAATTATAAATCTTCATTCTGAAACTTTTCATAAGTAAGTTTCCAGTATATTTACCAAAAAATTGCAAATTAATATAGCAGCATGTTTGTGCCAGGGATGGTAACAGCAAGGTTAAGGGAGTTTCATCTCTGTATTACCCAAGTGAGATTTTGGTAATTCTAGGCTCCACAACTTTTTATGATTACATTACATTATACAAGATATGTCTTTTTAGAATTAAAAAAAAAAGAAAAAAAAAGATTATTTCCAAGAGACTTCAAATCATGATAAAATCACTTTCTTTTTGTAGTGAATCCACACAGGGAAATGCCTGCAGATAACAGAAAACACAAACAGTATGTAACAGTGGATATCAGAAGTCTATAAATGAACTGTGCACTACTGTGGGTATAACACTGCAATTTCACTGCTTTGAAAAGTAACAAAGATACAAATGGCAAACAAGCAATGATTAAAAAAGACAGAGATGTGAAAATGGAAAATAATAAGGTGCAGAATCAATCTGCCTTCCAAGTAAAGTAAAGCCAGCAGACATGTGGACATGAGTCAGCAATGCATCCTCGTGGCCAAGAAGGCCCATGGGATCCTGGCTGCACAAGGAGGAGCGTTGCCAGCAGGTCGAGGGAGGGGATCCTGCCCCTCTGCTCAGCTCTGGTGAGGCCGCACCTGGAGTACTGGGGGCAGTTCTGGGTTCCCCAGTACAAGAGGGATGTGATGCTTCTAGAGAGGGTCCAGCAGAGAGCCACGAAGATGATTAAGGAGCTGGAGCATCTATTGCATGAGGAAAGACTAAGCGAGCTGGGCCTGTGAGAAGAGAAGACTGAGAGGAGATCTGATCAATGTGTTTAAGTAGCTGAAGAGAGACTATAAATGGGGCCAAACTCTCCTCGGTGGTGGTCAGCGACAGGACAAGGAGTAATGAATACAAGTTGAAACAGAGAACTTCTTCCCTGTGAGGGAGACAGAGCCCTGGCACAGGCTGCCCAGAGAGGTTGTGGAGTCTCCTTCTCTGGAGATCTTCCAAACCCACCTGGATGCCACCCTGTGCCCCGTGCTCTGGGTGTCCCTGCTGGAGCAGGGGGGTTGGACTAGATGATCTCTGTATTGACTTACAAACCTGAATTGGATATTTCTTTATTTTTTACCCAGTTGGGCCATCAATGTAGGCAACAACAGCAAATACTATTTGCATCTAAATATTATGACTCTACCGTATCAGGAAACGTGGTCATATTGTCTGAGGGATAACATCAGAGCTATCTCAACATACCCAAAATAATCAGAAACAGCATCCGCGCACTGTATAAAAATATCTCCTTTTTTCCACAAACATTTCACATAATATTAAGAACTTGTTAAAAAAAAAAAGTTTTTTTTTTTTCTTTTGTCTTTTAATGTGGTATTTTCCATTCTCATTGTGCTTCTTAATTTTTGCCAATTCCTCATTTCACTGTGCTCCTCACTCTCTTTCCCTGATGGTAATATATACCATTTTGGTTTTTGATAGCCTGTTTTATGGGTCTTCACTCTTGCCTAATACAAGATCTTGTGTGATTGTGGAATACTTGCTAGGGCAGCATTTGATTACTAAAGCCAATTAAACTGTTATTATTCCATGTATGTATGTAGCAGAAAAAGATCTAAAAAAATAGATAGAAAATAGACAAAATCTACAGTATTTACTTTCGTAGATTTTTTTCCGAGGATTTTTTTTAATGAGAAAGAACCTAAAGCTTTTTGTGATTATCTTTTTTTATTTAGTTCAAGATATAAATTAAGACATTTATCATCAGCTAAGAAATATAAACATCAATCATGAACAAATCTCAAAAGAAAGAAATCATCAATCATCTCTTTAGTCATACCATTTCCATTTGGAGTATTGTCAATAAACATATTTTACATATAAACTAAAAGAACAACAAACATTTTAGACTCGAGTTACTGCTGCAGGAACTATTTACTGCACTGAAAATCTTGCTGCTAATAATTATGATTCCAGTGAAAAATATCTTTTGTCTGTTTTTTGGAATTATTGACCATTTCAATACAAGTCCATAAAAACTTTGGATAGTGGTTCATCACCTTTGAATCCTCTATTATTAAATAACCTAATCATTGTTCAGAATATTCTCTGCCTGTTTTGGGGTGGTGGACTGGACAATCTCCCTTTCAACCTCAATTATTCTGTGATTATGTGAATGTACTATGGCTTATATGGCCAGCATGACAGCATATTTCAGTAGAAAGTAATTTAACTGAAGAAAACTTTTTTTTTAAACAAAGGAAGAAATATGGCTTTTCAAAATTTCAGATACTATACTACCTTACACACAAAACACTTTGCTTTGCTGGGAAGTATGCCATTGCATTATTGTCGTTGGAATCTATTCTCTCTTGACTTACCTGACTTCTTTCATGAAGCCTTCAATTATTTTGGTTGAGCTTGCCTTGTCTTTCTGGCCGTTATAGAAAACAGAAGGCACAAAAGATAACTGATGTTTCCCCATCTGTTTCTTTAATAAATGCCCTCTGCTACAAAAGACTAGCGTGTGGACAAGAAAGCAGAACTCACTTATCAAACCATGCACCCAGTGCCGCCAGAGATCCAAGCTGTGTTTTGATAAGGATTTCCTGGATGATATGACAAAATTCTGCCTGAATCTCAGAGGTATCTTGGGAATCTGGCAAAAACACTTCATCCAGATCATGAAAGCAAATCACTTTTGATTATTTAAGTCTCACTTCCATGTCTTTCCCTCTCTCCCTTGCCCTCCCCCCTCAAAAAATTCCAGCTTAAGAAAAAAAAAAAAAAATTGTCTCTGACATTTGAAAACATGATGCCATGTTATCTCCTTGAGGCCCACATGACAAGATTAAATATCAGAAGAAAAATACCAAAATCAAAGTCTGACTTGTATGTAAACATAAAACAACCTTCAATTTGCAATCAGAAAAATTTGTACATGATTACTGTGTGCAAAGCTCAGGAATTATTAGTCTGCTTTTGAATTCTTTTAAGTAAGCGCAGCTGTACAGAATCATGAAATGTTTTCAAATAAAGAGAAGTGAAAAGCTAATAGCAGTTTTGTTCTGGTCAGATATTTTTATTACAGATAAAGCCTCCTATCTTAAAACATATCCCAAAGAAAGATGACTCTGGACATTTCCTTTCTTTAATCACTTCTAACTACAATGAATTTCAATGTGTAATTGAAAAGCACTGGTGATCTTTAAAACCTAAATTGGCCAGAAGTGCTTTCCATACAAAGACTGTGATTTTGTAGGTTGCTGATAAGGGCTGTCAGCTTCACCCAGCTTCCTGCTTCCAGGCAAGTCTCAGATAGACTCTTGCCCCATATCTCATATCTCCTTTCCACCAGCATACCTGCCACAGAAGAGAGCCAGCTCCTAACTCTTTATATTTCCAACAAAGGAGCTCCAGCCAAGGGACTCCCAGGCATACTGGCATAAATACACTCATTAAGAAAATAATTGATAAGAATATTCACATGCAAGTTGAATGAATCAATTAATCCTACTTCACTCAGAATAACACAATTGTTCAGGTGCCACATGTATGATCTTCTGTTTGGCATCATCTGTTATAAGCCACTGCCAGAGGCAGAACATTGAACAAGATAAATCAATGAACATTCCCATGTGCCAAACCAAGAAATTGTCAATAGTGTGAAGCATGTCTAAGTTTAAATGCCTGGAGCATCTTCCATATGTCTTAGTAAGGAGTGGGCCTCTCTGACTGGATTAGTCCTGATCTGCTAGGAAGGAAGCAATAAATTTCCTGGAGAGTTATCACTCTGGAGAAAGTAAGAGGGAGGAGAAAAGGCTGTCTAGACTACAAAGCTCTTTGGCATAAAGGTCAAACTGTGGATGAGTATTACTCTTCAAGGAGATAAGATGAAGAGAGCTTGACAATGGTACTGTAACAAAACAAAACAAACATAAAAGCAAGCAGGCAAACTGATGAAAGAACAGAGATGAAAAGAAATCTCTGGCATAATAATTAGATAATTTTGTGGTGCTTTGCTTTACAGACTGAAGTTTCTGGGTGTGCAATAGCTTTTTTGGAAAAAAAAAAACATATTCTGAAAAGGTTTTATAGCTTATTTCTTTGGATACAGATTGTCTCTAACAACTTGTAAAACCGCAAGAATGAGGATAATTGTAATTCTCATACCGTGGATATTATTGTCTCTGCTCTTCCTGAATATGGGGCAACAAAATGAACCTAGCATCTGAAAAGGGAACAGAAGAAAGCCTATTCTTTTTTTTTCTTTTGTGAAGAAAACACAAATCCCCGCCCCACTGAGGACAAAAATATCTCACAGTGAGGAAGGATTGATGCTTTGTGATGATGCATTATGGAACCAGTTGTCTGAATTCCTTCTGAAATCAACAGATATAGGACTCAGGAAAAAAAAAAAGAGCGGAAAGAATGTGTGGGTTGTTCTCTCTGGTATATTCCTTGTACTATTTGTATAAGGTACAAATGATCTTTGTAATAATCTATGTTGAAATAAAGTTATTGTATAATTGTACTTTGGTGCCAACAAGCTTTCAGTAAGCATTTCACCTAGCATTTCAGAAACAGTCCCTTAATTGGGAAGGTCTCCTTTGTTTCAAAGTGTGTCTGAAAGCGATATCCAAAACATCAGAGTCTAGGACTTTCCTAAACATACTGCACTCAATGCTTTAGCAAGCGCAGAAGAATTGATTTATCCTGAGCCCACTGCTGGGAGTTACATTGTGGGTTTCTGGGCAACACATTGCCCTGGGAAGTTCAGAACTTCTCCCACCTACAGCAAAAGAACTCAGTGCTGAACATTAACTCCGAAAGACTGAGTGACGGGCAGTTACCTACCAGCCTGTTACATTCTTCCATGTTCAATTTAAGCAGAAATTGCTCTATTTCTATTATGCATTACTAATATTACACTGAATAAGTTGCTCACTGTGCAATAATTTTATGCGTCATAATTGTATCGAGTGGTACATGTGCCAAGGAGATGGAGGAAAGCCAATAGGCATTAAACTCATCTGTAGACTTTCCTTCCATGGTGCCACTAGTTTGGCTGTCTTTCTTATTTGACTAAACACCACTTTACAAAGCTTACAGTATTATTTTAGGGGAAAAATGTAGGAGGAAATATATAAGCAGTGTATGTTATACAGTGTAATACAGGAAATGCATGTATGAAGTAAGTGGAAGTTTTAGGTAGTCACGTTGACCAAATCCAACACATCATTTTATATTTTATACACATAAGCTATTTAGTAAGCCCTGTACTATAAGATAACTGAAAGCACCTTATGTGCAGTTTTCCTCTATTCTCCAGGCTGTAACCATTGTGCAAAGGAGGATGATAATGTATTAAGAAATATTAAAGGATGTCAGCAGGTTTTTTAAAGCTGTCACCTAAAGGCAAATGCCTCTTGTTCAGAGTACTGGAGGGATAGGCATTTTGCCAAGCTGTATCACTCCAGTTTCAGTCTCCCTCCCTGTGCTGCTCTGTATAAACAATCCCTGAGCCAAAATTGTTTCCTCCCAGTCAGCCTTAGTTTTCACTTAAAGTTTTTTAGGGGATAGGAGGAAGGTAGTTTTACTGTTAAGATGTTATATTCTTGTTAACATCTTTTCAAGGACACTTTCTGAAGAAGTCTTTGCTTCAGATAGCCAGAGTTACCAGTTCAAGACTGTGCCTGCATCTCAGACACAATTCAAACTCTCACATACACTGTCATTTTTTTATCCATTAAAAGATAGTCTGTCACTTGAACAAACTTGTTCTAAGTCATAAAGAATATTAAATTGGCTTAAGGTTGCCTGTCTTGCAGTTTTCCTCCTTTCACCTCCTCAAGATCTATACATTCTAAATACAATTCTGAGTTTGTAAAGTCTGTAAAATGGAACTTCATTTTTAAAACTAGTCCAGAGTGAGACCTGAATCAGACTAGACTTTCCTGCAGAGAATGGTGGCTTGTTCTGATTGACCAATATTTAGTGATGGATACTCATCAAATAAACTATTCAAATACAACTTATCCAAATAATTGAAAAGTGTATCAATTTGAAAATATATATATATCTTATGGGATGGAATTCATTCTGGCACAGATGTAAGAATAATGCAGATGCCTTAAGTAAAAACAGCTTACACCTAGAGATCATTCTCACAGCCAGAGATTTCTGCTGTTTAAAGAAGTGTAATAGATTGTCACTCAGAACACAGTCTCCATTTGCCAATCAAGATGTGCTACAAGGTGCTTTTAAGAACAAAGTAAGACTTAACATTAGGCTGAGAATTTTACCTAAATTTCACTTTTTGAAACATTTGTCAGTACGACTTCAAACAACTGCAAATAATTTCCTTTCATCTGTATATATAAAAAACACTTTGCTCAGTATTCTACGGACTTCAGAACAACAAAATTGGCATGCTTTTGCTTAAAGTTAGTTGTCTGAAGACAATGCAGTTCTGTGGAATTTCTTTGAATTGCCTTTTTTTTGTATATCAGTGTGTAGTCTGGGAAAGTAAAGCTGGAAATCCAGAAATGTCTGAGGAACTTCCAGCACAGGATTTCGCTTCCTCAAGTTCTGAGTATTAGTGACCTAAAAACAAAATATGGTGCCCCTCAAAAAGATCCAATGTATCTGTTTTCTAGCCTGGACTAACTCTGAGGTTTTATAAAATAACTAGATTCTCTTGTCCTACTTAATCAAAAACCTCATTGTGATCCAAAATCAGACAGACAGACCAGAGCCTGTTTACATTCTAAGAAAGAAAGCTTACAAGGTTGGATTTGACAACCATTGCTTGTATAGCAGCTTAGTGATTCATCCACAAAATGAATGATCTTAGTTCCAAGCTCTATACAACCTTTGGAGGTTGCCAGTTATAGCTTTCACATTCTCCAAAAAGTGCACTAAATAGAGCAGGCCATAAGATGGTATCTTGAACATAAGAATACTCTGTTCCCTGTTGAAGCCACTGTATAAAGAAAAGATGTTGACAAGTAGGATAGCCAGGAGGTGCTTCATACTTCCTACTGGATCCATAAAGAATCAGTACAAGAAGAATACAATTATTTTAAGAAATCTGAGTTGCAGCTGGCCAAAGTCCAAAAAAAGACAGAGCAGTCACTCTAGGGGTTAAATTATCCATACCCATACTGCAGGTTTTCAGAGGCATCTGCCTTCCCCACTTACTAAGAAAAGAATTTAGGAAGCCACCTTGGAAGCAACTACAACCACCTTTTGATTATCCTGACAACTGAAACAAATGCCTAACACTTTGATCTGTGATGGAACTTAACATTAAGCGTGAAAAAAAACAGATTGCAGTTTGTCCTAAGTCTAAAACTGTAAAATGAGTGACAGGAGGCTGAAAGACTGAAAGTGCCTAAAACATTGTGAATAAAATTTCCCAGACATCTGAATTTCTGCCATGATATATATTAAGTGTAGAGTCAGTTGACTCTGAGCCCCTCTCTTGCCACGGTCCACTTCAGTCTTGCAAATCAAGTGCCTAAATCCTATGAAGTACCTGGGCCTATATGAGTGTTCAGAGCATGCCAAATACATGAGTTCAGCACCAACTACAGCAGTCCAGCCATTTCCACTCAAAAACATGGCAAGCACCTGCTAAAAACAAGGCTAAGGTAACGGTGGACTGCAGTGGCTGTATGTACCTCATTATATGACAGATTATTAGTCTCCATCTTAGGAAGTGGGACATCGAAGGGTAAGAGACATAGAAGGGGCAGAGAATATGCCTCTAGCCCAGGCAGGCAGGGGATTTGATTGCCAATGCAGAGCCGGTAATCATATGACTTTGCCACAAAAAAGATTTTTTTTCTCACTGACAGAGGGTGTGCCTTCATAACTATAACTGTGTGTGTATTTTTTCTTGCTCGCTCAAGCTTCATAAATCTTACATTCTTGGCTCTTCGGTATAAGGAGGACATAGAAAAACATGAGAAAATATGAAGAGGAGCAGGAAAAAATGTTATTGAGTGAGGAGAATAAGAAAAATGAACCAAGAGTGAAAAGCTTAAATTTATAATCCAGAAAAGAAGAAAAATCGTGATTGCAGCCTATAAATAAATTCATGCTAACAATATAAGAAACAGAAAAAGGATGTATGAACAGAGGGAGGAGGAATAATAGCCTGTGTGTATGAAAAGAAAAATTTGGGCGGAATATTAAAAAATACGTGCCCTATAACAAGAATAGCTGGGTAAAAAAATACTTTCCTTGAAGAAAAGGAGCATGACAAAAAAGACTATACACATGCAACAAAAATTAGCAAAAGTATCCACTAATGAATATTAGCAAAAATATCAAAGCAAATAAAACTGGTCCTTAAAGACTGACTATAATTAATTATCTATTTGGTAATAAAAGAACTAATACTTACATAGCGCTAAGGTTGAAAAAATCAGCATTAATCAGCAAAAAGTATAGGAAGAATTGTAGCACCTTAAACTCAGCCACATTTTATGTGATGAAAATGTATGCAAAAAATAGACAATTCAAATATATTAACACATAAAAGATGAGTTTAAAATATTATTTAAGACTTGGAATATGTTAAAAAAAGTGTATTGCTCGCAAATTGCATCCATACCGAATGTGTTCTTCTAAATGTTAAAAATAAACAATAAGGATATAGTGCAATCAATAACCCACAATTACTGTTTATTTTTTTCCCATTATCACAAGATTGCTGGAGAGAATGAGTCTAAAGCATATGCAATTAAGTAATAAAATCATGTTGATACTATGTTGTAAGAAGACACCCTAATTACAACAGTAGACACACTGAGCTTGTATAGTTATCTATATAAAAACAAATGGCATGTATATATGTAGATAGACATACTGAAGTGACCTTGATAAGAAATTCAACATTGAGTAATCAAATACTAGTAATCAATAGCTAAGATTATTTATTATTTGCTTACACATTAATAAAACAGCAAAACTGAAGGTGTGATACGGCACGATATCTTATAGGTGAACTCAGAAAGTCCAGGCTAGATAAACAGCTGGGGAGAACTGTTGGAATCTGTCTAAGCGGCAGAGCTCAGAGGGTTGTTCTCAGTGGTGCAAAGTCTCCCTGAAGGCCTGTGGCTAGTGGTGTTTCCCAGGGATCTGTGCTGGGTCCAGTCACTCCTGAGGGACCTGGGTGAAGGGGCAGAGTGCCCTCTCAGGACGTTTGTTGATGATACAGAACTGGGAGGAGTGGCGGATACCAGAGGACTGCGCTGCCAGACTGGAGCATGTGTCATGTGAGGAAAAGCTGAGAGAGCCGTGTCTGTTCACCTGGGGAAGACTAAGGCAAGATCTTATCAATATGTACATGTATCTGAAGGGGGGGTTTAAGAAAATGTAAAGACAATGGGACCAGACTCTTCTCAGTGGTGCCCAGAGATAGGACGAGAGGCAAGAGGCACAAACGACATCACAGGAGTTCTGTCTGCATCAAAGAAAAACTTTTTTACTCTGAGGGTGATTGAGAATTAGAAGAGATTGCTCAGAGAGGCTGTGGAGTCTCTGTTCTTGGAAATATGCAAAAGCTGCCTGGACAGGGTCCTGGACATCCTGCTCTAGTTTGCTTGAATAGGGAGGTTGGACTGGATGATGTCCAGAGGTCATCACCTCAGTCACTATGAGAGTCCGTGGATTTGATTTATCTGAATCTAAGATATGGGTATGTTTTTTCATTTTATTTATTGCGTAAGTCTAAGCTTGGAACAGAATGGAACCATTGAGCAGCATGATTGTATTTTGTTTTACAAATGACTTTTACTCTATTCAATTTTGCAAAATGAATTTCAAAGGTAAAACAGTATTTTAGACATACTCTAATGAGAAAAAGTTCCATGTTCTGTACAATTTATCTTTTAAGCCCTAAAATGATAATTACCTTTAAATTATTCTCCAATTCTAATGCATTAACATAATTGTGTGTCAACTAACAAGATGTACTTATTAAATGGAGTATTTCTAGGCCATTTCCACATGTAATAATATGCTATTGTTAAATTTACAGTATACCTAACAATACTTTGCTTAGTGATTCACTCTTACTGAAAATGGTGCCATTAAAAAATAGCAACTATACTATTTCCTGTTGACCACAATGAACTCTATCATGCTCTATAAAGAACATAAAAATGTCATCATGATATTGTACATCTCTAATGACTTTAAGTAGTCTTACAGACTTTAAAACAAAGCCAGAGCCAAAACTAGTTTTCTTAAAATTGTGCACAATTCTTTAAGATAGGACAGTGTCTTTACAATATGTGCAGTGAAAACAAGAACAAAGTTTTGCTCTCATTTTATGACAGATTAGCAATTTACAAAGTCAATTGTAGAATTAACTGGATCAATTCACTTTTTCAAAGTTCGTTCCAGGAATTTCTCCTTCTTCCCACCAGGAAGTGAAAATTTCTCCTTCCTCCCATGAGAATACTAAAAGATCACAGACTGTATCTTTTCTTTCACAATAGGATCTTTGAAGTGAGAATTCAGTCAATTATCCTAATGTAATGTGTTAAATTGGTTACCTCTGTTCAAATGAGAAAAAAAATCTTGTAAAATCTCAGTCCCAGGGAATCAGGTTTTTGTACAAATTTATTGAAGGGGGCTAATGAAGGGAAGTTTTGTTGTGTTATAATCCTTTTCCATCCCAGTGCAGAATTGATCCCCGCAGTATAAATATTTCTGAAAGCTAAAATGCACATATGGACTGTTTGGCTTCTGATGAAACACCATCAATCTAAGAAGCTTTGTGAATGCTGAATGGTCTGCTACCACATAGTAACTTGTGAAACAACAGCCTCGGGTAGCTTTACCTAAAAGGCAATGACTCCAGCAGTCTCCAGGCTAAGCGTACTTTACAGTTTACATACTCTTTCCTCTAAGAGTAAAATCAGATATTTCTCATGTGACAGGCTGAAAATTTTTCAGTTCTTATTTCCAAAGCAATACCGATTACGTTCAGAAAAGTTTTAGAAAGTTTTTCACTTATATTTGTAAGTAGGGCTTCTCATAGAAAATTGAATGCATGTCCAATTTTTGTCTTTCTAATAAAAACTAACCAGCCAACCAACAAATAAACAACAACAACAACAAAAAACAAATAAACAAAACACCCCAAAACAGAGAACTGTAGTTCTGGATTTTCCTCGACAATTCTTGAGCAATCACTATTAGTTCCCAGGAATTGTTATATTCTTTGAGTCAAATATTCAATCAGAATGAATATTCAACAGAATATTCAACCAGAAAATTAAATCTCCCACCAACAATCAAAGAGCATGCACAATTTATGGACGAGTGACTGGTGTAATTAAAAGAAAAAAAAGGAAATAGAAAATGCCTTAACTCTGAAAATAGCTACTGAACACTTGCGCTAGCTCCTTTACTAATCTATCTGCATTAAGAATGTCAATAGCGCTGCAGATAGACCTGCAGAACAAACATTAGAAGGGTTAGGTCTCCAGAAATCAGGGAGGGAAAAAGAATGCTTATTAAGATTCCTCTCTTCGAGGACATGTTTGTTCCTGTTGGTTTGTTCCCTACAGTATTTTTCTTCCGTAGTGAGTTCAATCTAGTTTTAAAAGTCCCAAGAGATGAAGCTACCATCACTTCTCTCAAAAAGCTGTTGCAGAGCCAAAAAGGAAGAGAAGAATTTTATCATTTTTGATATTATATTCCAGCACTCTTACAGCAATGTTTTCACCAGGCACCAGATTCAAATCAATAATGGAAAGGAAAAAAATGAAATCTCTTTCAGGTATTTGTATCATGTTCCCCACTGGTTAAAAGAGCACTGGATTGAAAAAGAATTTATGGATCACTGACTATAGTCTACTGCTGTTACTCCATGTAACTTATTTTGTGAACTAAATATGTACTATTGTAAAAGTAGTTAGTTTCTTATTTTGCTATTTCTGATGGGAAGCTTTTTAAGAAACACTAAAATCAGTCATGGATGGAAAAATTCTCATTTTCATCTTCAAATAATTAACTGATCCTTTATATCTAATTTCTTTTATTGGTATATCTACTTTTTACCTTTATAATTTTCTCCCTGCCTATATTTACCTTTCCAATATATTTACAGAAAACAACTGTATGTCTTCTCAGTTTTGTTTCTTTGACTTTTTGGTATCTTTCACTAAGGTAGGTTTTCATCCATTTGATTCTTTTCGGAGGCTTTCTTTCACCAGTTATATTTTAAATTAATCTTCAGAGTCAGTACTTGGACTGAGTATACTTTCTTCATGTCTGCTTCATATTAGTGTTTCTTCTTATATATGCAACTCTTTTTCTTTTCATCTACTGATTATCCCCCAGTTTATTGTACAAATTCTTAACAGTCCGTAAATCTATCATTATCTATGGCCAACAAATTTAATTTCATGTTTCCATCTTATTATTTCAGCCTTCAGGTTTCTTTTAGTTCTTTCCTTTTCATACGGTAATTTTTATTTGAATTGACAAAACCCTACTAAGTATGTGCCATCAACAAATATCAGGAAGGTACTCCCACCTTTTGGACTAAGGCCATTAACAAAAACATTAAATAAGAACCTTTGTAAACAAATTCTTAATGATCTCGAGCAACAACCCTCTTCCACTGTAGTATATCTTATCCTTTTCAATATCACATATGATTTTCTCTCCTTCAGTCATTTCCTTGCAACACATTAAAATTCTTGTAGTAATCCTACTTTTAATTTACTGTTTGGCACCATATCAAATATTTAACTGAATTCCAAAGAGATGAGCTCTCCTGAATGTCATTTGCCTAGAAAATTATTTAGCAAAGAAAAATTGCTGTTTAAAACATGTTATATTTTGTCCTATTCTTAATACCCATCATATATTTAATTATTATTTCAACTGAATTTTGTTTTAAAACTTTGCATACTGTTAAGGCCAGATGAACCCTCTCTCCCAAATCATTTAGGTCTCCATCTACTATTTTAAATGAAAGATTTACTATTGTTGTGCTACTATAGGGTATCAGCTGCAGATACCCTACATCTTTGTTAAGCTTTGTTAAGCATAAGTTAATCATTAGGCCAGTGGAATCAAATATGGTTCTTCAAAGTTCTGGGATGAAGAAAATCTAATCTATCTCCTCCATTTTAAGCACTGTTTTTTGGTTTTGTTTTGTTTTCCTTCCTTTTATTTCCTTCTAAGGCACGAAATCACATTTCCTCTAAAGTATTTCCATGTCTTCATTTTCATGAATTTATGTCTCTGTAACTCATGTCTTTGATGAACGTTTGGACAAACTATTTGTTAAGAATTTGGACCAAAGAAACCCATTTTTAATGGCTAGCGCAATGCCTGTATTCCTAGCATAAGAGTACTTCCTTCCTTTTTTATTTTTTTTTGTTCAGTTTCACATGGCCAAAAATCTCTGCTTTTCATTACTTTTTGAATGATTACAGTTGACTTGGTATTTGATAATTCTCACATTGATCATGTGTCCTGAATTCCAGTTATAATATTGATCAGTTTCAAACAAACAAACAAACAAAAACATGCAGAAAAAATACTTCCTTTTAGTTATCTGCCTGTATTAATACCCTTGGCTCAGGTATCTTTTACATATATGGCTTGTGGAAATACTGAGCATTTTTGATGTTCAAATTCTGAAACCTTTATTAAACTTAGTGATAGCCCACATGATTACTAATATTTTCTCTCTTAAATTAAGAACTTTTGTTATAGATTCTATGCACTCTTTATCTAATTCAGATTTAGCCATTTTAGAAAAACTGACATAAAAGGTTGTTTTTAATCAATAGATCTTATACAACAATTTATCCATATGCAATAAAATGTATTCTTTTGTTGGTAGATTGATTATGTGGTCAAGAATATTATAATATGCAGCACTTGTCCTCTGGTTTTTATCAGGCTACATCAAATCTCCCAAAGGACATTTATTCCAGTAATATTAGCAATATTACAGGGAACTCTCTATATATCTGACACCAGAGATCTACAGCAAATTCTCAAATTACCCCTTAGAATCTTATTCCATATTTCTGCCACATACTTTGACCTAAAGATATTTAATTTTTAACTATGTGGGGACTCTTTTTTAACCTTCCAACATCTCATAAGTAATCCTACTTTACTGTATGTTCATTTCAATCTATTTTCACCAACCAGTTCTTCCAGTCCTTGGGTAATGTTTCTCTCCTAAGTAGATTTGCATGTCCTGTCAACTTTTGTTATCTACGAATTTCATTACCATGTTGTTTACTTCTTTGAAATCATTAATTAATATATTAAATCACACATTATCCTGTATTTGTTAGCTTTAACATTCTTAGATTTAACCTTGCAGAATCTTACCATGTAACATATTATGTACCCATCCATGTATCTTATGACTTTCCATCTGCGTATGCAAATAAAAATTAGAAGAATTTTGTCATCTCACAACTCAATTACTGCATCATCTTTTTCTCTGGATTAATACATGTGATCTTGGTTCTACTCATAATGGTATTTCAAGGATCTTTGCTTTTATTCAATTGCTCATTGGCATCCATTTCACTATACCCTACTTGTTGCCTTTCCTTCACTATTCACTCAGATGTAAGTTTCTACTGTCAAGGTCATTTCTTTCTCATCGGTATCAAAGACTGACTTCTGCCACTGCTTATGACCCAAGTCCCCATCCACTTACTGTTTTTAAAAATACCTATGAATTTCTCTTATTTTGTTTTTCAAACTTTAAAAACATTTCCCATTATTATCCCTATGTCCTTTGGTAAATTTTGTCATGCTTTTCAAGTCATCAAAAAATCTGATTACTGTTAGACTGCTAACACAGTGCCCATCACACTTAGTAGTCTTGCCTCGCCTTTTTTTCTGTGATGGGACAATTTTCTTACATACCAGACTTTAAGGGTAGAGATCATATTATTTTAATTTTAATTTATTCCTCCATATGGTCCTGATCCATGATTGGGATACTAAATATAATAAACCAATAAAGATGGCAAAACAGAGCAGAAAAATAAGAAATTCATTCATCGTTATGTAATAATAGGAACCTAAATGGTAACATTTTATAGGAGTACAAAGAAAACAGAGCTACAGAAGAGACTATCCAAAAACAGTTTGTTGCCCAGGAGGAAGCTGTAGTTAACCCACCTAACTTCATTCCTTTCCAAGGAATAAAACTATTATTTCTTTCCAAGGAATAAGAACTATTATTTTTGGTTTCTGTTTTTTTTTTTTTTTTCTTCTTTTATTTCTTCTTCCCTCACCAGGGTAGATTTGCCAACACACTCTGTATAGTCTTTCACTTCTACATAAATTTAAATCACAGAAGATTATCATATGACTTAGCATGCTAATCACAGAGTACAAATAGCAAATACTGCAGGCAATGCTCACAGGAAAACACCTTATAAGTGCCCTTCAGACTGATATGCTTCAAGATCTCAGAGGTTTCAAAATGATTGGCAGCAAAATACAACTCTAAAACAGATGTTTTGAATTTGGAATCCCTCACAAAATCTTAACTAGTGAAATTGTTTGTAGATAATTCATCAACGAAAATGGATTTATATCTTCATTGTGTAAAATTTCTCCTTGAAAATATATTTTGCTATAGCATCTCTGTGAACAGTAGGGACTTTACTGACAGTTTGTGAGTATAAGGTGAAACAATGGAAAGAAAGTATACCTTGATTAAACATGACAAATGATAAGGACCACTGGCATTGATTACTAGGATCCAAAAGCTGCAGGACATATATTTTTAGGATTTTGGGGGGGAAAAGATATAATTATACAGGTACCATATTAAATATGTAGTGGTTAAGAAATTCAAAAATTAAGATTTGCATGGTGAACCTGTGTAAATTTTGCAAGACTAACTAGCAAAACTGGGTCCAAAAGACAGGTATTTACTACCAAATAATGCCGGCAAATTATGCTTGGTTCTAATTCAGAGAAAATAATAGATTTAAAATAACACTGAGCATTTTCAGGAATAGAGAGATTTCCTAGTGCTGATGAAACAAAAGGAAGATATTCTGCGTCATTTTGCCACCTTATCTGTCATTGGGTCACATCTGTTCTCCTTCTATGATGGGGAAGTCAATTCTCCTTCAATTACTACTCCTTTTTTCCCTTCTTCATTTCCCTTCTTCTTTAAGAAGAAGAAGACAGGCCATTTTTACCTGATATTGTATGTGGTGTTCTCCATACAGATGTACAAGGGAATCCAGTAATCCAGAAGGCAAAATATCTGTCATTTTTTCCCTCTCTTTTTATCTCCATCTCCCAATTTGCTCAATAAAGAGTTTCAAATTAAAACTTATTGAAATCACCGGGAAAAGTAAAAAAAAAAAAAAAGAAAAGAAAAAGAAAAAAAGAAAGAGTGGGAGGCCTCGCCAAAGCAGAACTTACAACCTTTTTTCTTATCTAAATGTAACTCTGAGTCAAGAAGAAATATGAAAATATACTGTTCATGACAGAGTAAAAAGACATAAGTGATAAAAAGTGCAACCTTCTTGATTTTCTTTTTTTTTCCCTCCAATTTTCTACTTTTGTATTTAATTTTGCTTCAGAAAGAAACAGAAGAATATGAGAGAAGAAAAGAAAGAGCAGTTATTGTTTTTGTGACTAAATCACCTTTCTGATTCTTTCATTATCCACTACATAGTAATACCTTGTTCTGTGTCAACTGAAATACAGAGGTACAGCTACAGAATTAAAGGTTGAGAAGCTTTTTACTGTATATTATTTGACTTTTTTGCTTCAAACTGTCCCTTCACATCATTTTACCGAAGATTTTGGTATTTAAACAGACAGATTTTTCCTTCCCTGTGCACACAGGGATTGCAACTGCTTCAGGATGGATTATATTCTGTATTCTTGCAGTCTATAGAATTTTACAGCTGTCAAATTTGTTCTAAAAAGGTAGAAAGCTGGTATTTCTACTTGAAACATGAAAAGACTTATTAAGCCAAGAAAGCTCCATGATTCTTGGAAGGACATATGCTGCAGAGGCCGAGTGATGGGTGAGTATGTGGTGGAAAGTTCTGGTGAAAACACAAGGATGTAGGAGGATTTTGACAGTTGGAAGAGAGGGAAAAAATGCCAGCTCCTCTCTCCTACTCCTGCTGCAGCCTTAAAGCATGGATGGGAACACTGAAATAGCTGTTTCCCAATAAATGCTCTTTATCTTCAACACACATTATGGATAGAGATGTTCTGAAAGACGCACGGACTTTTCTCCAGGTGTGTCCTTGCACTCCCTGCATTTAAGGACTCAGGCTGTCCAGGTATTAAGAAAAATTGTCTGGCCTTTCTAAAATACAGAGACGTACCTGTATAGATTCAAAATTTAAGGAAGTCTACAGCAATCTGGACAGATATCCACCTCAGCTTCCCAATAACAACCTACAGCCCTAGAAAGCAGAATGAATGACAGCAGCCAAAACTGTGGGCTTTTAGCAAGTACTCTGAACACATTCTGAATCAAAAAAAAAAAAAAAAGACAAGAGAGGACAAAAAGAAAATGAATCTTCCACAACATTAGAATAACGAGTCTTGTTAGTGTATCTCTATTAAACTGACATAAACATTGAGTATTCTTTTAGCCTGAAGAAATGTATTTAAAATTCCTCCTTCTCAGTCCCCAGACAATTGATGCTGCCAATTATAGGACTATTTTTTAGCATCAAATGATGGCAGAACGTCCCGACTAGCAAAGCAGACTGAATCAGAGCTTACAGGAGATACTAGAAAGCTGTCAGAGCAACTAAGCCCCCAACCTCTATCCTGGCCCATAGCCCTGCTATCACAAAATGCAGAGTCAAAACATTATTTCAGTCAAAGTTTGCTCTAATCAAGTGATGCCTAATCCACTTTTGCTGTATCCTGGAAGACATTGTTTCAAACAATAGTGCTTGGAACATGAAGAAACATATTCACATTATTTTCTTTTCAAACAGAAGATTGTTTTAAATACTCTAAAATATTCTGAATGAGGGAGACGCATGCCCATTTGAATAATCTTGTTGTTGTTTGCTTGGCATATCTGAGATGAGATTCTCTAAAGCTCTTGTTTGCTTGTTGGTCTCCTACATTTCTGTTCCATTCTTTATTAACTGTTACAGCCTTCCAAATCTCTTCATTTCATACCTACTTTACAAATTTCCCTTGCTGCAAAGGTTGCATTTATATTTGATGACAGAAACAAGTAGACTTACTAGGGGTTTAATGAGGGCAAGTAGATTCTGAACAAATCTAAAGCTTAGTGTTTTTAAGTGAGATTTAATTGCTTTCATTAAAATGTCACAGCAATTATTTTTTGTGTGTGTCTGTGTTCACAATGAACCTAACCACATCTTGGAAACTCTCTGGTTATTTTATGTGTGTGTGTGTGTGTGTTCACTATGCGCTTAACCACATCTTGGAAACTCCCCAAACAATGGCCTGGTGAGTAAGAAGAACAGAGGGAACTCGAAGTATCCAACAAAAGGATCTGACCACAGACCAGGACTCTCACTCTAAAATGTACCAAGATGATGTATTTTAAAAGAATATTTAAAAAGTGTTATTTTCTAAAAAAAAAAACCCTATTTTTGGAAGCTGCAAGAAAGGAAAAAAAAAAAAAAAACAGATATAAATCGCCCATGATATAACTAAAATAAAGGGGTGTGACCCCATCTTCTCTTTACTTGTTTATTTTCTTTACAGTTTTCACCTTTTTGAAGGAAAAAGCTGAACTACATGGTTAGCCTATTTATAGTCTATCTATTGGGTGCCAAACTGAAGACACAGGAGCTATAAAATGGTTCATAAGATAACACGCATCATTGGAAAAGAATAGGTTCATCTGCTGGAGTTCTACACACATCATCTGCTGAGTCCAGTGTCGGCTGAGCTGAACAGTTTTGGCCCTTTAACAGGAAGGCAGAGCAATTACTCTGGATGAATATAAAATGCTATATTCTGTTGGGTGCTATGCATAAGATCACTTAAAAAAAAGTATTTGTGTTGAAAACAATACAGTTCATATAATGTCTTTATTATCTGGGTAGTAATTTTGAACGAGTAATTTAAAAAGTTGTCCATGCAGCCATAAGCAGTCAACAGAAAGGTGATGAGTGAAGCAGAAAGTACTGCTATTCTGTGATATATAAAACAGGAATGTAAAAGGTTTTGCTAGTGGTAACTTGTACCATTAGTCATCCAATGTTTGAGTGAATTGTCATGCAGTGGAACAGCATCAAAATGCAATATTTACCACAAGCACTAACCAAGCTCTGTTCTTGACATTTCGCATCAGAGAAGTGTTATTTTAAGAACATCAAAAATTTCTTGAAAAACAGATTTTAGCTTATTCAACAAATTATTTACAGTATTTTTAGAAGACAGAGATTTTGAGTAGCTTCTTGAGTTAACAATTCTCTCACACTTAGCCTATAATTTTACTTGACTTTTGCTTCTGGTACCCTGTCCTTCAGCAAAAAAAAAGAGAAAAAAAGAGATGTCCCATTATGCTGGTTTGGCATCTGCATACCTGCTTTGACACATAAGCATAGTAAGTTGCCCTGACTAATCTGCAACAGTGCAGCTGCTTCTCTTGCCTCATCAATACCACGGCACCAAAATGGCATGTCTGATTAAGGGCCTATTCAATTTGAGGTAAATACGACCTTCCATTGCTTCTAATGGCTTTCTAATGGCTTTTGGATGATAATATCTCCTACCTTCAAATGCATAGGTGCTTCAAATAGATATGTACTTAGGTGTTTTAGTAAAGACCCATCAGATATATCCCATGACTGTAAACAGAACTGGTGAAGTGCTACGGTTTCACATTATTTGATGTATAGTAATCCACATTAGTGCCACTTTTGAAGTACACATGCAAAAAAAAGTGATGACTGTCAGGAAGGAACAACATATGCTTCTAAAGCTGAGCTGGGTTGAAGAGGTAAAGGCCCCAATGCCTATCACCCCCAACTAGCTAGAGCATGGGTCTGTTCGTGTAACTCTATGTACTCTCATTCTTTACTTTGTCAGTAGGATCTGATTCGGTGCAGCCTCATTGTTGTCTCATGATGACAGAAATTGGTTTGAGAGCACCAATGTGTATTGTAATGTCAGCAGATCTAAAAGCCTGCGAGACTCTGCAAAGTGGCAAGGAGTAGCCTCAAGAGTCACACCTGCAGCCACGGCTTTCAAAATACAGCTGCTAAAGCCAGGGAAAACAGGACTGGCTTTGCAAGCTCAACACCTTGCAATGAAGATGACACTATGACTTCTGTGGCAGGGTGATAAAAAATGCAGGTGATTTTGCTCTTCTACAGATCTGGGAATTGAAGAGATCCCATTTGTCATGACTTTAACAGCAATTATAAAGAGATATGACAGACTAAGGGAGGATAAAATCAAGCAAATAATGATCTGTCCTGTAATATTTGTAGCCTGTGAGATGTACAAGGAAAAGGACAGTAGAACACCACCAAATAAAATAAAATAAAAAGTAAAATAAAATAAAATAAAATAAAATAAAATAAAATAAAATAAAATAAAATAAAATAAAATAAAATAAAATAAAATAATAGAAGAAACAGATACCAGATCCTGCTAATTCTTAATACTTAATCATCCTCCAAAATGGAAAATGTTAGTGGAATATTACTTCAGGCACAGATAAATACAAAAATTTCAATAGCTTAATTGAACTTAATGCAACACGGTTGTTAATGATTAGAAGAAAAAGGTACATCAAGGTTTTCACAGTTCAGAAGTATCAGGTCTTCAATCAAATCCCACTGCCTGTTCTGTTACACTGGTTAGTCAGGACAAAATTGGTACCTTTTAGCTATATGTTTTCAAGAAATAAATTCCCTGTAGCCTAGGGGAAGCACACCGAGCTATAAGCCAGAAGAATGTGTTCTGTTCTTATCTTTCCTGGCAGCTGTTACTACTTCTGTGCAGAGGTTTGCTGAGGATAAGTTGGGGTTAAAAGAATGATTGCCATTGGCCCACATTAGTACTGGCTAGTTGTGTTGCATGAGTAAATTAATTCTTATTTTTTCTTTTTATTAAAATCTGAACTGAGAATTTAAGGATCTATTCTCAGTTCTGCTAAAAGTGATCTCAAGTACTGAATAGGCAAATTGCCTCATACAATGAATGTGTCAAATACAGTGGGATTTTAGTTAGACCATGAGTTAACACTTCTTACGTGGAGTTATGCCACGTAAGGAGAGGAGAATACAATAGCTTTCAGTTTCACTGACAGAGATAGAGATTTTAATTTCTAGTATTTTAATTTCTAGTATTTTAATTCCAGCAACCTATGTGAAGGCCTTATTAGATGATACATGAAACAATTCGGCCTTAAAAGTCTTTTACTTATTTTTATGTCCTAGATAAATTTTAAAGCTAGGAAAACATTCTGAATAAAAGACAATATAGTTTAGAATGATAAACAGTGTCAGTTTTGTCCCTACACAAGGAATCATAATAACTAAAATTTTCGTGCTCATGAGCAATTTTCCACTTTGGAAAGCAAGGGAAAAACTCACCCGTGAATGGGTGAGTGTCATAGTCTGCAGGTCTATGCCCATCGTCATTTGAAATAACAGTCAATTAGTTGTGCATGGTGTGGACAGATTCTTTATTTTTGTGACTTGAGGAACAGACTAACACTAGGAATGTCATGGCAAAGGTGGTTCAAGGAAAGGATGAGGATGTAGTCTCAAGACATTTGACAAAGACAACATCTTCTGCTAGAAGAGAGGGATGAACGGAGGGATATGCTATGTGGGTAAACTAGAAATGATGCTAACTCCCACAGCCTTTCCAGACCACTCTCATTTCCAACATATGCGTTACCTGAAAATCCTTAAAAGCTATTATTCGGCCATTTGTCTGATGAAATAAGCAACATTGTAAATATCTGATACAGTAGGTATGACTGATATGACAAGTGCATCTGTTCAGAATCATCTGTTCATATTTATTCAAGTTTTCATACTTACTGATGTGGCACACATTTGCAAGCCTTTATTAGAGGAAACAATTGATCTTTATTTCCCTTTCATATAAAAGGCACAATCAATGTTGTATCTCCTTCCACTACGAGGAACTTGTAAGTTCTTACTTTTTTAAAAAAAATCTCTTTGCAGTTTGTAAGTATGCATAACAATAGAAAAAGTAGAATATGCCTAAGATAATTCATGCCATTTACTAGTAATAACAGTTACGACAGGCACTTGCTACAGCATGTCAGAGTTAATGTTATACGGGACTTTATAATAGTTTAAGATTTGTATATCTTTTGTCTTCTGAAAAATGCTCCTTGTAGACTTAAGTACTGCAAGGTTAAACACACACAAGTATAAGATTTTGTGCCTTCATTAAGCCATAACCAAAATGTCTTTCTTTATTATGTGATTAATAAAAAAAAAAAAAAAAAAAAAAAAAACACTATATCATCCATCCACCTTCAGCAAAAATTAATATTGTATGTGGGAGTATATTAAGGTGTATTATACAGAGTGCATGCTACAATTTAGACAGAATGAGTAACAGCTTAGATTTGTTTGTGACACTTTTTGAATTCTTTACTTTTGAATACATCATTTAATAAAACTTTATGTTCACTTTAGAAGAACAAACCAAGTACTTGTTTAGGAAGTGCAATTTGGCATTTCTAAAAGTTCAGCTGTTTATTAATGGCAATGAAAGTTCTTTGGTGTGATCATGATTCCTGCTATTGAAACCCAGTGAACAGGGCTTTGGGCTTTTCAGCTTGCAGTACAAAGTACTGATTAACTTGAAATAAAAAGCACAGAGATTTAATCCACTGAAAGTAACAGCATGAATGTTCTTAATCCATTCATTCTATTCAGTAATGTTATGAGCAGTGCACTGTACAGCAGTGCATCTTGCAGGAACTGTAAGCCATTTTTACACTTCGTTTATGTAAAGGAGGAGACGCGATTTAAGGGCATGGCAATTCAGGGAATCTTCCTACACACAAGTAGAATTAAGGGCATGGGGACGTTGCATCATTAAGTGTCTCAGGCCATGTAATGCCTTTTCTAGATCAGGAATTACAGAAGGTTTTTAAACCTTGACAATTCTCATTCAAATGTTAGCACACTAGGACAACAGACTGGGAAAATCATATTAATTTCCCTGAAGAATACTATACTTCTAACCACTTGCCCCAGAATCAGATAATGACTTAGTACAGCTTACATAGGGGTACATAAAAAAGGATGTGAAGAAGTCCATAATATTGGTACAGTTAGTACCAAACTGATAAGTTTGACAGTTATTAAAAAAAGTTGTAACTAGTTCCCTTCCATACACCACAGTATACACTGACTGACTGACTGACTGATGTCAGCTTAATGAGATGAGTGTATCTTACTACAACCTGTTGTGGTATACTGGCTAAAAATATTTTCAAGATACAAGTGGGAATCTGTTGTTCTCTTGCACTTTGCCTAGTTGGCAAAAGTTGGTCCCTAGAATTTACATTACATCATTTAATGTATTGCAAAAAGGCAGAGACATAAGAAGTTAGCCCCTTTTAAAGAAAAATTCTGCTAGGTCAAAATATTTGGATGCTCATGATATAACTTCCTGAAATGTGCCATCTGTGCAATAGTGTCAGTATGCAATATTGTCAGCTAAAGCCAAATGCCATGTCAGGAAAATATTCATTTTCTATACACAATCATTATATCCTGCAAGTATAATTTGCCTATGGTAGCTTAATGTTTCAAAGCAAATGTACCAAAATACACTGTAATAGAAATGCCCAGGTGTTTCACTTTTTCTGAAGCAGGTGTTTCAATTATTTCTTGCTATGTCAAAATACAAAGGCACACAGACAAAAGTCTGCACCTCTAACTTGATTCAGCTATGGAATTCTCAGGCGTAGAGAATAGTGGCTGGCAATCACAACTGACAAACTTAAAAAATCCTTTTTAGATAGTGAAAGAAACATAAAAACATATGAAAAAATAGGCAGAAGGAGTCTCTGCAGATCATCTGCTTCAAACCCGTGTTCAAACCTAGGCTAGCCTCAAAGTGAGAGCAGATTGCACAGAGATTTGTCCAGTCAAGTTCTGAAAACCTCCAAGGATGTAGGGCCCACAGCTTCTCTGAGCAACCTGTTCCACTGTCAAACTACTCTCAAAATTACTTTTTTTTTTTTATTATTATGTGCCATCTTCTTTCTTTCTTTCCTTTTTTTTCCTTTTTAAGTTAAGTTCCATATAAATCTGCATTCATGTAAAATTAATTTTATCTCATCAAAAGTCAAGAATTTAAAAGTAAAGTCCAAACTTTCAAAGACTTTTCACTTTGCCACATGAATATTTTATGTACTATTTAATTTCATAATGATATACTACCCTTTGACTCAGGTCTCTCTTTATTAAAGGAGTGTTATTTTTAAACCAGTTCAATATTTTGGGCAGTCTCAAGATTATAATTCCCATAGAAGAAAGCCTTTTCCTTAGAAAGAACCTGATAAAACAGGAGATAAGAAGTAGAACTTAGCAAAATGGCAGAAATGCACCTGCAGGAGAAATCCTGCTGACATTTTTCTCTGACAGACTTAGAAACATATTGATAAAATGTCATATACGAGATTGAACTACACTTCAAAGTTCATTTGCAAGGAAATCCCAAATGAAATTGTGTTTGAGATAGTGCTAAATTTTGAAGGGTAGAAATATGGGTAAAAGATATTCTTAGGTCCTCTAGCTGCAGGCTGATTGATTTGCACTAATTGCATCACTTTGTTTTCTTCCATTATGACTCTTTCATAAAATCTAGAAGCATTTAGCAGAAACTGATCTTGAATTTATATCACATACTCATTCTTGATAGAAGGAAAGATATTTCAAAGCATATAAATTGTATAAAAAGAGAGCTTGCCTTTTGGGTGATTCTTCAAATGGATAGGTTTCAACATAGAAACTATGAAATCTATTTCTATATTGAAATTTTGATTGATATGGAAATATATCCATTTTAGTTGTGATATTCTAAGTTAATGGTGGTTTCTGAAACTACCATTAATTACTGACATGGATTTGAGAAATAATGATATGAAGTACACCCTCTTTTTTCCTCAGAGTCAAAAAGACTACTAAGAGTGGTCAAAAGCTTTTACCACTAAATTTGCAAACATTAAAATGGGGAAGTGGGTATATACTGTCTGGACCCCCTTGCAAACTTGAGATTCTGAAAATCTAGTGCTTCACAACTTTCATAGAATGAATGCCAGAGAAAGGAACAGGATAAGAAGAAACTTTACAATTTGCCTCTTCTTCATGATTGAACAGTAAATACCATTCTTATAGAGGGCAAAATGAAATGAAAAATCACACAATAATTGTCATATTGAAAGGTATATGCAGAATACACATTTTGTTCAAGAAACGTACAAATCCAAGACATCTGACAGAAGCTTTCTCTCACTTTCCCCTTCCAGTATCTATCTAGGCCTTAATTCCCCCAAATCTGCAGTTGGTCAACCTTAGCACAAAGGTGGAACAGGTTCCAATAAGGTTGTGCAAGGATTCCTGTGAGTTACAGTTTCCCACAAAATGGTCCTTTAGTTCCAAAACAAACCCTTCATAATCCTCAGAGGTCAAAACACAAAGTTCAAAGCTCAACTTCATGGGACTCCTTTACTCTCATAGGGGCTAATTAGCTATTTTATTTAAATCCCAAAGTAGGAAGGCTGTTAATCCTTGACTTCAAAGTTCTCCCATTCTAAAGTGTAATTAGAGAAAGCAACTCTTTCTTTCAATCTGATAAGAGTTGACTTAACATTTTTGTTTCCTTTCTTTTCTTGTTTCCAGAAGAGTTTCGTTTCTAAGAATCACTGACTCCCATTCAGCTCTCTGAATAGCACTTGTGGAAATAGGGCCCCTTCCACACAGTTTTCATCCTTTTTACATGTATCAAATGTATGTTTTGGCACTGTTCCGATACAACTGGCCATAGTGGTAATATGACAACAAGGAGAGTTTTGCAAGTAATACAGTGCAGTGCTAATACGCAAAGGGGAAAGAAGAATGAGCAAGCATGTACAACCAGAATTTTTATTAGAGCTTTTTTCTAAATGCCTTATATAAATATTTACTGGTATTCACTAGAGGGAACCAAGAGCTATATTGTCTAATTTAACCCCACAATTATCATCATCTTGATAAAACCTTTTGACTTAGAAGTAAAAACAAAACTTATTTAAATATTACAGATAAACCATGCTATTTTCCCAAAATACAATTTTAGTGAATTTGAACTACTAGGTACAAGCACTTTTTAGTAGGATTCCTTATGAGAGATTCCATTATATTTTGTGAAGTAAAAAGTAAATCAGTATTAGATTTTTTAAATTACAACAAATTACAGTGAGTGGGTTTTCTAGCTGCCATGGTTACAAGGTGCCAAGAGACCTTTCTTTTCTTTAATAATTTTCTTTTTCTTCCCACCTCAAGATGAGAAATAGTCCTTTAAAATGTTATCTAGACTACAGCAGAAGGATATGTATAGTACATTTATACTGATATGCAAATTAGCAAAGCTTTTGTTAATAAGAATGCCAATTGGGCATGAGCCCTGGTGTCCCTATACTGAGAATGACAGCTGCTGGAAATTATAGGTCTTGTTTCTAAATAAACTATGAATGGTATAAAAATAAACTTCACATCTTTTCAGATTGACAAATATGAAAATTATTTACTGTAACTCTGTGACTAACCCATGAAAAAGACTTCATGAGAATGGCTTTTTCCTATACTGTATTTTTGGAGTGTTCATTTTTTTCAGGCGCTTCTGTGTTGTTCTATGTGGTTCATCTACAGTCCTTTTCCCTGTAGTACCTATGTTCCCTTACACTTGTGTATTAAGCAAGTTGAACTCTAAATCACATGGAGTTGTTCTTTACATGTTGCTGTTTACATTTTGATTTTCTGCAGATCAGGCTTAGAGAAAAGGAAAGGCATCAACAACAAAAATAATTTAAATGCAGATCTGCTTATATGTATTTCTTATCAAGAAATTGCACAGAAACTCAGAATACTAGCTAATGCAACAAATGGATGAGCAAACAGGCTCACTCATCAGACATGAGAAACTTCAGCTACCACACTCAAATATATATAGTCTGTCGCACATAGTCTGCAACTTCCAGATTTCTGGAAACAGACATCCAGAATGACTGCAATAATAAAGAGGGAGGCCTATGCCAAAACTACTAATTGCTGGCTCTTTTCAGCAACACAGTGAAAGTTTACTTTCCAGTGTAACCAGCTGCAACTTTATTGACATCAAGAAAAGAAAACAAACAAACAACAAAACAACGCAGGCAAGTTCAAGTTCTCTCTGGACCCAACTGAAAGCAAAGAGATTTAGGTATCTAAACACCCTTAAAAACCTGGCACTTTGTATTCTTTTCATTTCACTGTTATGACAAATTGAGTCATATATTTGATTTCCTAATATACTATCCTTGCTGATGTATATGGAAATAAGAAACAGAAACTTATGCATTTATCATCTGGAGTGCAGTAATACGGAGGAACATACCTGAAAGTCTATGTGATACTTATGAGAATGTCATATGCAGATAAAAGCTGTTCGATACATACAAATAATGATATAGAATAGTTCCTGCTTTAGAATATCTCTTAAGCATTACTGCTTTTTGCAATTTCACAAAACACCAAAATCCCAGAACGGTTAAGGTTTGAAGGGACCTCTAGAGATCATCTGTCCCTTAATATCATTTCCTTTTTTACATCAGAGAGCGTCCTACAATTAAAACTGTTTATCATATCACACAGTTACTATAAATTCCTAATTATTTTCTATGAGTAAGTCCTTTTACTAATCCTAGTTTATACTTATCTAATCTTAACCTTCTAATATATTTATTCTAGACCTAATACAGGACCTTAAACAAAATTAGACAATCTTTGGTGAAGATAGAACAGCAGACTAAATATCAAGTAAATATTAATTTAGCAATCAAGAAAGGTATTAGACCATCTGGTAAGGGCTCAAGAGTCCTTTATTATTAACAGAGAGAGAGGATGGGTAGAAGCTACTTGCTGTAATCCTGTTTAGGTAAATGTATTTCCAGGTGTGGGAGAGATGGCTGGCACTCCACTGGTCCCTGGACACTACTACTTTGTCCAAAGCAGCCCAAATTGGAGTATGTTCCCATTCGTGGGACTGACCTGGAATCCCATTTGTGCCCTTTTGAAGCGCCCTAAACACTGGGGAGGCTCAGCCTCACTTGAGGAGCTCTCTGTCACGACTTCTGCACTTCTAACTACCTGTGGACAACGTGGAGGCAGGAGCACGCTTCCATCCAGAATGGAGGCTACGATGTGAGCTGAGGAGTTCAACCCTTCTCTGCATGACGGGAGCCAGGAGCCCAGGGAGCCCTTCCTCCTGCATGAGATGTCTCCCAACGAACAACTCATCAGGAACTCATCCTTAAAAGAAGGTTATGAAAACAAAACTTCTTTAGTAGATATGGCACCTAACACTTAATACCTTATTGTAACAGTGACATAGACATATAATTCAAAAGGATGGGAATACCTCCTAAGTTGTCTGAATCATATGAACATCCGTCTTCAGGGGTGGAAATCTTTCTTCATTCACTGATAGGACTCTTACACAGCTATTTTTATCCCTTGTTCTCTTGGTTGCTCTTCAGGAGTTATGCATTAATATTTATAGGACATGTGTAAAATGCACCTGCATCTACAATGCTTCTATGCTTGCCATTTTATGCTTTAGCTATCTAGAAAATCGAATAATAATTAAAAATTAGAAATTGAGGGTAAAGTTTATAACAGATGAGTACATGTAAATATGACTGGATATTTTTGATTACTGGCTACTACTCAATGCTACAGATATTACCTTGGTATTTTTAGACTCAGAACATATCTTTTTAGGATTTAGGTTTTAGAGCTCAATTCAGGCATTGAATTTGCATCTGAATAATTCAAAATCATGAAGCTCACCTCCCAGTTACAAGAATTTGGTAGTAGATATATGTAAGAAGCTTATATAAAGAGTGTCCACTGTGTAAACAAGGTTGCTGAATTATAAATTAGAGAAGAAACTACAATATGTCAGATATCTGGAAAACATCTGTCTGTAAAAATTATTCTATCCAGCAATCTAGGGAAATAGGATCCCCTAAATGTTATTTTATGGATGGATGGATGGATAGATAGATAGACAAAAAAAAAAAGTTTTTTTTTTTCTTTTCATTTTTAAAGTGTTCTTCATGATGTCTTTCAGAATGAGGCAAAACATTAACCAATATACATTCAGGTAAAATGTGAACAAAATAATTACAAAATTACAATCAAATTACAATTACTTATTTGTTTTAAAGATAACAAATATTTAAGGGTACTGAATAATATTAATAACAATATCAGGGTCAAACTAAGGTTCTCCAGTATTTCATATAAACTAAGCAGAAGCCATATCCTGCAGCTCTGCCTCAGGTCCTGCCTCCCTATTTGCACAGACTGGGGACCTGCACAGAAATGCATCAAGCATCCTTTGCGGTTGATGAACCCTGGTTTTCTTTCTGTGGAAATGGGTGTCTGATTCTCATACTGACTCCACATTGGTGGTAGTCAAGATGTAGGAAGGACACATATAGAGACCTGGTAGCTGGGACTGAGGGGCTTAACAAACCGATCAACCACAGTGAGGCAGGATGAGAAAAATGAGAAATAATTCATCAGTAAAATAATTAATCAGAAATAATTAATGAGTAAATACTGATGCAATGAGAATAAAGCCCAATTTGTAATGAAAAGAGACTGTTGCATTTAATGGTGTCATGAAAGGGAGAGTTCACAAGATGACTATATGCCTCTCATTTATAAAGTAAGCAGCGTGCAACTTTCCTACTGCCCAAATTTTCTTCACATTGCTGTGCAAGCAAAAATAGATAGTGTCTTGCCTCTAAGGACATTTATTCTTTTTCTATTATGCTCACAATATTACAAATTTACTAAAAGTTCTCTTTAAGTGTGCAGGGAAAAGTGTGTTGTGCACTGATTCCATTGAATAATACCCACCAGCCTAGAAAGGATTGCCTGGCAGCACATCCCTGTTGTGAGTGGAGATCTGTGTTAACATGAGCAGAATTTGGTGCGCTGCAACCTCTCTGTAATGAGCAGTTAGCTACTGACAGGGTGCCCAGGCTCTACCAATAATTGGATGATCTTTGTAGGTTATCGAGACAGGGGGTTTTAGATCCTCAGTGGAAGCAAAAAAACCCCACATTTTTCTTGGTTGAGGAATCCACACTCCTTAAATGAAAAACAACATTTCCTGGCATGATCAATACAATCTGCATCCTTACAGGGTTAAAATTTTATCCTTTCTAAGGATAATAGTGGATTAATAATTGTGGATTTCCTACAACTCGAAATGTATTATTTCCCTTTCGGTTACTTAGCCTTATCAGCCAGCTAGGATAGTAACAGTGGAAATGTGTTTATATCTACTGAGGGTCATGATACAAAGAACTGCTGTACTCCCAATTACTGCCATCAACAATAGATAGCTAATTTCCTTTGACTGCTATGATTCCTATTAAAAGTTACTGTAATAGTTAGCTTGTTCTTCAAATCTAAAGCTAGCTTCACAGTATACTTTCAGTATAAGCTGAAAAATACACTGCTTAAAAGCACAAGATCAGCAGCTTCAATTATTTATTAAAAACAGCTGTTCCCATAAAAAACATGTTTTTTATGTTCCTCAGTAAGGAAAATGAACATGGTTGGTAGGACTACATTACATGTATCTGATTTTAAGGTTAAGAATGATGAAATAAAGAATAACAGAATTGCTACAACTAATAGCAAAAGACTCATCTTCTGATAATTCTCAAACTTATTTTGACTATTGCTTATAAATATACACTTTTAAAAGAAGCAAAAGTTCTTACAAGTGTTGAAAACATTAAATAAGATGTTGGAAGAATAGCAGAAAATTGATTATATAGAATAAAACTAATGGACCTTGTCGGTACTGTCTGCTTCAGCTCTTTCCTTCTGCTTCACTTTGTCATTGTCCATTCTGTTTAGGCCTACTAGTAAAGGACTGTAAGTCTAATAATGTTATAGTTCCCAAACTCTTGATATAGAAAGAAAAGGTTTTGACATCTCATAGTTTTCTGTGAACTCTTTTCATTTTGTTCCCAGGATCATCCATTGCTAGACTGCTTTTACATTAATCTTTTCATCTAAGTATCAAAATAATTTGCTTCCTAGTTTTAGTTGGGATTACTCTTCTTCCATTGCAAAGCTGTATTCATTGCTAGTTAATTAGTAAGCACACGGCAATGGGACCGTCTGTCTCACCCTTTCCCACAAACTAGGCATTTATATTCAGCCCACACTACAGGTTTAATATTAGAACATGTCTTGCAGTGGTAATCAAGTTCTCACACTTGCTTTTTTTTTTTTTTTTTTATATGGTAATAATTTATTTCTGAAGTTCCACCTATCTATCCATTAAGTGATGAAGTGTCAGGGCACAGAGGGGAGTAATCTGTTATGTTCTCTATGCATAATTTAACTCTTAATTTTGAAGGAAAAAAATGTTTCTAGTATTAAATAAAGCCAATTATTCACATGTGCATTAGTGTGCAATAATCTTTATCTCCTCTACAGTCTGTGCTTTTAGGTATATGTAATAGGAATCCAGTAGCTTTCCAACATATAGTCTTTATACAGGAAAATCTGTTACTCAGAACAAGTCAGCAATATCAATCTTTTCATACTGGGGTGCTGGAATGCAGAATGTGTGAGAACATTTCAAGAAGTGATAAAAAATCAGGGGGTTGACAGTCTATTCTAAAATAATTCTGGAACACAAGTCATCACACACACTATAATTTTTACACAAATTCTGTACAAAACCTGGTGTTGTGTATGTTAACCAAAATCCTCAGTTTTGGCCAGTAAGTGGATATAAAACCATCACTGCTTACAAAATTTTTCAAAGACTCTTCTACTCTTGTTTGGAAAGTGAGCTTCATAAATTTATTTATAGGATTAATATATTGAAGAGTACATTCTATAGTATAAGATGAATCCAACATATATTTTTGAATGTACAGAATACGTTTATTTTTTCATTGGTTATAGATATAAATAAGAGCATATTTTGTCATATAAATTTATGATATTTGGGAGATGTATCTAAATTCAGACTTTCAAGAAATAAGTTTAACTTTTAAAATGTCTTTTTAGGACAGAAGGCTTGTTGTCTTTACCTGCCGTCCCCCAAACAATTTTTGAGCCAGCTGGCCAATAGATTTAGAAATGGGTTAGAAGGCTCAGATAATTTAAGTTCCTAAAATGTTTTATAAAATTGAAGACTAAAAAGAGGGAATAGATCCAGATAACTTTGTGGACACTGCTACGCTAGAGATACAATTTCCTTAGAGAAAGGTAGGCAGAATATAACTGCTACACATCCCATCTGAAGACATCTGGGCCAGGCAATCTGCACATATCTAGTTCCAGACTAATGACAAAATGCTTTATCTGCAGGGGTGTCAAAGACAAACACAGGAAGGAACAGATGTTATTGCCATGGAAGACAGATCTGGGAGATTAAAGGACAAAAGTCTGTAGAAAACCAGTCTCATTAGCTCTGCGGCTGATGGAATAACTCCTGTTATATATATATATATATATATATATATATATATATATATATATATATTTGCTAGTTGGTATAAGCCCCTTCATAGGTGGCTGAGTAGAACTTCTATGATGACATACCATATAGGAAACATGCATACATTAACTGATTTAATCCTGATTAAAAAGACACCATTTTTTGTTGCATGACTGCCAGAAAAAAAGGGACTCACAATGTTCCCAAGAGTTAATAATTATACCAAATATTACACTATAAAATTACAATTCAAAGACTACTTGAAGCAATGGAAAGACTCAGGGAAGAACCAAAGGATGCAGTGAAAAAAATGTCCGTAGTACTGTTACCTAGGACTGTATTGACCTCATAGTACAGATTTTATTTCAGGACTGTCTCACAAATTACAGGTCATTAAGTTTCATTTTTCTTCAAGACACAGACATGAAAAACTTCAGCCCTGATTTCACAAAATATTGAAGTTTAATTTAGGATTGTCTACCAAGGACATCTCCTGACTCACAGTAAATCACAAGATATCATATGGAAAAATCTATAGGACTGGGAGGCAGCCATCCTCAAGAGATTCTCATTGCTCTAAAGAGAGAATACTTGCATTTGCACTAAACTTTCTGTATCTCAATTAGAGATATTTTCTGTCTTAGTGATCACAACCCTTATTATGCTTGTCTTTAAATTTTCATGACTTTCACCTTTCCCAGCACTGGGATCTCCTTTTACAATGGACAGCAAAGTTAATGGCGTTACTAGGCAGACAGAAACTGGAATACTGTAGCACCTAAATCCTCAACAGCAATAAAAGCAGTGAAAGAATGTGAACTACCTATAAAGCTTCCTTCCCTTTCCTAAAGGCCTTTATGTAAGGTGTGGGAGAAAATACTAGCGCATATATATATATATATATATATATATATCATACACACAGCACATATACAGCTTATATATATATGTGTTTACAGTCAGTCATATAGACTGTGTATATAAATATATATATATATTGCTTTACAGCATTTGCTTTAAGAATAAATGCACCGATGAATATACAGCATCACTGTATTTAACAATGTAGGAAGCTGACATCCTTTCCTGTTAGTGGTGATGAATTTTAAATATTTAAAGTGCAGCTATACTATATCAGTATCAATAATTATAGTAATACCTATATGTTTCCCAAAGCTTAAGTCATAATGTCTGGAAAGAGCTATATCAGTATCATGAGAGGTCATCTACAGTTTGCAGAAGAGGTTCTAGATCTTTTGACAGACACCATGAGCAGGAACAAAAGTGTTTTTCACTTAAAGCTTTCTATGACAGCTTTTTTTTCCCCTACACGCTCGGGACTAAATTGACTACTGATACTAAGAAATAAGTTCTGATGAGGAAAATGCCTGCTTTTACACAAGGTCTTAATTTGAATCTTCATCATTTGATAAAATTTTTCTAGAGGCTTCCTCCTAGCTTTTAACTCCTATTTGTTGGCCTAGACTTCTAATTAGAATTGCATAAAAAGGACTGCTGATTACGATGAGGGAAGCATTGGTCAGAATTTGCTCAATCTTACATTAATTACTGTCCACTTAAGAGACAAGCAGTAGTTGCCAGTATAATCGTTTTATGAGACTCCATTTATCATTCATGCTAAAATGGCCCAGGGTAGGGTTTTTTTAATCCATTATAAATCAAAATAAATAATGAATAATGATAAGTAATTGCAACTAATGAATCAGACATGGCATTCCTTATTCCCAGTAAATCAGCTCTACATGTGTGCATCATTTAAAGCTCGAGAACCATCTTCACAAATTTCACAGAGAGGATGCCATTATTCCAGAGAGTTTATGCAGCAATGCTGTACTCTGCACATGAGAATAATTTGGAATTAATATAGCGATTTTAATGACAGAAAATAACATTGCTTACTTTCTTATTGAAGAGCTGTGAGGTGGGTCTTACATCATGAGTAAAACTTTTTTTTTTGCATAATTATTAGAAGCGTGTGGGCTACATATGAGAACCCATATGAGGCCCACACTGCTCCATTTTCTCACACCACTTACAAAATCCACTAGTTCTATAAAAATAGATTTGTGGATTGTTGCCAGATTTTCTTAAGATTTCATGAAGATAAAAGTAGTCCTGTTTGTTACAAATTTACACCTTTCCCATTGACAGTTTTGGCTAAAATATATATATATGCCCTGTGGTGGTGAATTAAAAATTAAAGACTGTGAAGCCTTATTATTGTTGGTAATGAGGATAGCATAAGAATTCCTACAGTAGACAGACAAAAAATGTGAAAATATAGCTTCTGTAGAAATTTTTCTGTACAGATTTTTATTTCTTCACATACTTCTGCATCACTCAAAATCCAATATGCACATAAAACTTAAACTAAGGAAACCTAAGAAAATTAGAGAACTTTTCTACGTCTTCTTTGTCTGTAATACGTAAAGATATTTGGTAAGGGAGAAAATCAGTATAATATAGATAGCAATTTTGCACATTTTGTAAATTTGATCTATCATCATGCTATAATGTTGAGCAGATCAATACTCTAGTTTCTAATAAATTTGGAAAAGAAAACAAAATCTCTCAGAATGAGAAACATGCAATGAACATATTTTATGATTTTATGAACAAGTTAGCCCAAAGTATTGTTAAGATTAAAAAAAAAAAAAAAAAAAAAAAAACCAGGCAAGGTCATTATAGGTCAATAAAATATTTCATTGAATTTTAAGATTTTCTTAAATGCATTCTAAAAAGTATATGAAAAACAGTTTAGTTATGAAGGTATTCATGCTGAGGTTCTAGGAATGGCTGAATGATAAGAATGCTTCTGTTGCAGCTTCAGTGATATCACGGTACAAACAAGATTGAAAAGAAAAACTCATTAATTTCAAGTTTTTTAAGTAACACAGGAAAATAATTGCAGTTGATTTGAAGGAGGATAGAAATGAGAAGAGTTATTTGAACTGCAGAGTAAAAATATACAACAAAAAATGGAGTGCAGATTCCTTTCCTACCTCTCATACATGATTCAACAGAGATCTCTGTCCATAGTAGGAAGCTATCCAGCAAAGCACTGAAGTCTTGCATTAGTAATGCCAGTTGCATTAACTAATTTTTGCAAGAACTATTTTTCTAGACAACTGCTTGGACCAAACCATCACCATGTATGCAGTCCAAAATAAGTATAAACTTTAATTGTCTTCCCTTCCCTTCCCTATACTTTTTTCCCTTCCCTATCTTTTTCCTTATCCTTTCATATATTTCATTTATAATAGTACCAGTTTCTGTCCCTGATCCAACTATGACACTTCCACTGCTACTACCTATATTTTGAAACACACAGTATTGTCAAAGTTGCCTCTAATGTCTAATATGAGTTCCCCATAAGCATCCGCAGTGATATGTCTTTAACCTCCTTTAAATCCTTTCTTGAAACTTTCCTCTGCCTGACAGTGATTAAGTCTCTGTTATGCTGGTAATGCTGCCTCTTCAGCTGAACAGCCCTGTCTCCTTGTTTCAACGCACTTCCCCATCTGTCTGCAGAAACCTGCTGTCTCGTACCTTATAACCTCTTTGAGCAAGGGCAATATTTTCATGCTGTGTTTATATACTACCTGGTACAATAGGATTCTGATGCATATCTGAAAATCCAGAAAGTAACCTTAATAGGGCACATACTTAAGAGCTTTGCTTTTGAGAAAGACTTAATTAAAGGAAAAGGTTCAGCATCCAGAGGACATGAAAGCATGTCTGGAGGTAAAATGCCACTGTCCTCTGAGGGCTGCAGGACTGACACAAAACTGGGACTACTCTGTGTATAACCCTGGGTAGAACGGAGGATTTGTTTTCAGGTATGGCTTACCCCACTTATGACTATCGGTAGACCCAGAGAAATTGCAGTTATATCCTGTATCCTATTGTTATCTTTTCCTTTCCTTAAGACATGCTAACCAGAACATGCAAGGATCCTCTATCACAAAAGTGAATTTGTTCTCTCCATTGTTCCCATGCTAGGACTTGCTATTATGGTAGGAAACAGTGCCATAGACTTTGGAAAAAGATTTTGGAAAAAAAATCCAAAAATATATGAGGAACTTAAAAAAACACCAAAAGCAAAATATTTGTCAGTCTCTTTTTGTCAGGGGCAGTGACTGGAGGGGGTGCCCTTGAATCCCATCAGAGTAGATGGGCAAGACAGTCAGGCAACAAATGTCTGACTCCCAGGTTCTTCTATTCGTGACTCTGTATCCATGCTGGATTTGTAATACCATTTGTAATACCAGCTTGGAAATTAGACAGGAGCCGTAGCCTCTTTCACTGTCCCAAGATAAAGAAATATTTTTCAGCAGAAATCCAATCATTGAAGCATAACAAATAAAGGCACACATCTGAAGACATCTGTATTTGCAGGACTGGGGCCAGTACTTCCAACTCACAGATTACTTTTATATAAATAACTTAATCATTATATTTGAGGACATTTAGTTGAGCTCATTTTCCTTTTCAGTGTCTGATGAGAAACAGGAGAGGTGTCTTTGTAAACTAGGCCTGAACTATTAATTTGGGGAACTTCACAAGTCTCCCTTTTTTTTTTTTTTCAGTGTTAAGAACTGAAAGGTTAAGTTAATAAGAACTGAAAGGTTTTTAAACAGTTAGAAAGCATTTTGAACTGTGTTAAGAAAGTCTAGGGAGCGGCAAGACTGAGAATCCGACCTGAGGAAGGGAGTATTTTTCTGGATTGTGGGGAATTCTGAATATTACACTAGACAATGTCATACCCTTGTCATTCTAGAAGCTGACTGGGAAAATCTAGGTCCATAAGTAGATGGACATGGAAATATTATAGTTTTGTTCAATTGAAAAGAGACATTGTGATTTTTGTAACACAAAGTTCCATCTCCATGTGAGGAAGAACTTCTTTCCCGTGAGGATGAAAGAGCCCTGGCATAGGCTGCCCAGAGAGGCTGTGCAGTCTCCTTCCCTGGAGATTTTCCAAACCCACCTGGATGCCACCCTGTGCCACGTGCTCTGGGAGTCCTTGCTGGAGCAGGGGGTTGGACTAGATGATCTCTAGAGGTCCCTTCCAACCTCAGCCATTCTGTGATTCTGGGATTTTGCAATCTCCTACACAGTAATTCTCCTCTGAGAGAATTCTACTCTCAATCTCCTGTCATCTAATATGGAGATAGCTGCTGAAGCATATATGCAAATCCATAAAGATGTTGCAGCTAATGGAGATGGGCATTTCAGGGAAAGATTAATTTTATTGAGATTTCTTCAAGTCCATCCTAAATAAAGCATAATTATATACAAACTATCATTACAACTAGGTACGTCTATCTTGCTATCCCATTCGGATAGTGGCCTGTGGTTCTGCAGATGGGACAGTGTAAGAACAGGAGAATCAAGCAGTGACACTGTCCCTGGTACAATGACTCAGCTGCCACAAGACTACAGACTAGGTCATTTTGCATCTGCTGGTATTTTTATTCCTTTAGATTTCAGATTTTTTTGTTTGTTTGTTCACTGTTACATTTTCTAGTTGCTTTCGAAAGCATGTAAAATCTTCTAGAAAAATAAAAAGACCATCTTAAAGTCTTCTCTGTGTCTTCACACAGATTGAGGAAGATATCACATGACAAATAACTATTCGGTGCGATATGAAAAGGGCTCAAAAAGCAGCTATCTTCTACATGTAAGAGATTAAAACCGTTATTTATCAGGACATAATATACTAAGTGTCTCAGCTCAACTTCGCCTTACTGTAATTATTTAACAGTTACAGAAAATTATCAATTATTGACATTTATGGTTCCACTTCAGCACATTGGTCCATCAAAGAAATTTTTATTGTGATTTCTGACCATGCATTGAAAGTGCCATCAATGAATGATTTGCAATGATTCAGATAAACTATTTAACTAAAAATCAAACCTTTCTGTATTTATTGATTTTTCATGAGTCTACATCATTATTGCTGCTGACAACTTAGGTATGCACATTCCTATTGAATTTACAAAACTATTCAATAATCCTGCATTAATCTACCACAATACATGCATGAAGAAAGGAGGATAACTACTTTTCATAAACTTCTAGACAGAAAAATCCAACAACTCAATACCCCAATACCCTGAAATTATTTTAAAGATTTATTCAGCAGATCATTATCAATCTAAATAAAAAGTCTTGATATACAAATAAATTTTCTCTATGAGCACATATATATATATATAAGCAAACATCACTGCTGTAATGATAAAACAATCTATTAAAGTATTAAAGAAAAAAAAATGCAAATTGAAACCTGTTCTGTCTCTTTCTTTAAAAAAAAAAAAAAAAAGGTTCAATTGTCCCTTATAGTAAAATTGCTGAAAAATAAACAAAACATTAATGTCAAATTGACCTGGGTGGGACAGATAACATTATCGGATTTTGGCCATCACATATTCCTTTTCTTTTTTTTTTTTTTTTTATTAATTGTCTATTAATCTCTATGAATACAAAATGTTCATAATAAAAAGCCTTTTATCTTTGTTCTGATCTTACTCATCTGATCATGTGGAGCATGCAAAGCTCAGCAAACTCACCCATGCTGCACATTAGGTTCTTGGTGAGTACAAGACTTTGAGAGTTTATTCCTATGCTTAACATGAAGTATCAGAATAACAAGAATGGCATGGCTATCTAAAAGAATTACCTGGGCTTCCCATGCAAATGTAAATACTCATTTCCAAGTCATTACCTTTGATAACTAGCAGTTATCACCTGTAAAGAAGCTCAATCAAATATGGTTAAATAGTCTGCTGAGATGCCCAGAAGGAAATAGTATTAAATGTTATACTAACAAAGGACCTAACAATAAATAGGTCCTTTTGCAGGTTTTGTAAAAACTCTCAGAAACTGACATCATTTATGGTTAGTAACTGCCTATGGAAAGCTGAAGGGAATGGAAATCTTTATGTTAGACTCAATGAGCTGTGGATGAATCCCCTTTTACTCAGCATCTGTTTCTTGTAAACTGTTTTATAAGGAGGGCTTGTTTCACTGTTGTGTGCTTCTGGTTTTATGGAGCTCTCACTGTATGGAATTACTCTATTATAAAACCAGAAGCTATTGCCTTTGAATGCTAGCCTTTGAATTTCTGTTGCAAACATTAAGATTGAATGCATTTTAGAGCATCTTCAGAACCGCTCTAACGTAGGAGCAGCTATATGTACCATTACAATTGGAATACTCAAACTGACAGAATACTCAGATGGACAGAAAAAGAGACAGCATAGAAATTTTTGCCTTCTATTAGCAGAAGTCTTGCCAGCTATGATGAAATGTTGTCTGAAAGCTCTGGCCAGTAGTAGTGGAAGGGGTCAGAAAAAGTGTTCATGTCCCAGCATTTTAAATCAATCATAACAATATTTACAAACAAAATGAACATTTCTTAATACAAAAGAACAGCTTGAGAGAATCATCACTACAGTATTAAATTCAAATGCTAATACTAGTGCTAATGCTAGTTTTGCTAATACTTTTAAATCAACTTAAGAACAGCAAAATCAGAGGAAAAACCTTTAATTCCTTTGGCAATTATAAAATATTCTGTCACACTGTGATATTTTTAATTTAAAGTAATAAAGAGCTTCTTTCTTTTTCTCTAAACAATAGCTTCTCATGTAAAAGAATGAATTGCAATAGCAAATGTGCCTATTTGAATAATTACAGATATTGTATTCAATTGTTTAGTTATAACAGAAATGAGTGTAGACAGCATAAAAACAGGCTTTTATACTTTTTATACTTTTTAAAAAGTATGTATTTTGTCAAATTTCTTACCAACCTAAGACAACATATAACCCATTTACTTTTTTTGACATAGCAAGGGCTAGGTTCTGTATTATTCATTTGCTTTTGGCACATGCAAGCATATTTAGTTTAGTCAAAACTAATATTAACCATTTTAGATCATATTTGAGTCCTAAAAGACTGAGGTTTTAAGGAAGCTGATTTCTGAAAAACAAATAGAGAAACAAAATACAGTGTGCTTAGCAAAAAAAAACATTTGTGAAACTACCACGTGCTAGCTTCATATTGCAGTTTTCCTTAGATATTATGATTTTCACTTCACAATTAGCTCTAAGAGGCAGTCTATATTCGGAAGACTCTCAGTTCTCAGATCACTACAGTATTTACTTATGTACCAGGTGTCCCTCTGAAGTCAATTACTCATGTGCTTTAAAACTAGGCAAGTTCTTAACACAGTTCTTAACACCTTGCTGAAGGGCGACCTCATTTAATTTTCATTAATGTCTGTGGATGTACTCCTATCAAATTTTGTGAGACAGCAATCAGCTCCTAAAGCCTACATCCTCCTGTGAACTCCACAAAGGCAGATACCTGCACACAGGTCCTACAGGGCAACCATAATATTTTGGCATGGGCCTTTCCTTGTCTCACTCACAGATTGGAGAACTTTCACTGCTGCTTAATTTTGCTCCATTCCTGTTCCGTCCCCTTTCCACTGCCTGTCACCCTCTACCACGGTCCTACAGCTGGCAGTCTGCTTGTGCTAGTGCAAAATATCAAAATGAAGACATTCACCCCAATAATAAAGGTGTTGATCTAATTAATAAATAACTAAAATGTTGCAACATGTAATTTATCCCCTTGGCTACCGACATGGAATGCTAGAAAAAGAGCATTAGTAGCCTCTTCTTCCATTAAAACTCAGTGAAAATTAAGAGGCTTCAAGTGAGCAATCAGAAAGAACCTGTGTATTGACAGAGAAGCTACTCACAGCAAACCAGTAACAAATGCTAAGGATACAGGCAGAGCTAAACCTGCTTATGTACAATGCAATTCAAATGTTCATCCCTAAAGAAAAGCTCTGCATTATAACTCAAACGATTTTTTTGTATATGTTGAGGGACTTTTTTTTTTTCTTTCTTTTTAATAAAAGAAATTCATGCAGTCCTTGTTTTGTCATCAATAATCATGTAAAATTGTTTATTGGAACAGGAACATCATCTGCATGGGAGAACTTTCACCTGTGCTTTTAAAACTATAAATTAGTCCATCCCTACCAAAAAAAAAAAAAAAAAGCAAGACTATAATTTTTCATTTGCTTTACGTTGTACTATACTAGAATGTACTATGTCCTTCAATGTCATTTCCAATTGGGGGCATTGAATGAAATCTAAAAGGTAGAAATAGCAAAAGAAAACAAGGGAGAATTTGATGCAGTGTGTAGTTAAGCTGTGGAAAATCCTTACATCAGGAGTCTGTGGATGCTTAAAACTTAGATGAATATAAGGAGAGACTGGACAAGTTAAAGAAGAAAGAACTATCAGAGCTAATAAATATAAAGGTAATACCTCAAACTGTTACTGGCTGTAAGTATTCAGGAGAACTGTTGTTACAGATTTATTCTGATTTTTCAGCCTTCCCCAGGCAACTGTGGTTGACTATAGATAGAGAAATTGTCTAGTAGGTTAGACAGTATTCTGACCTTGATCACACTGAAGTAAACAACAAAACTGTCATGAGCACTGATTTCAGGCGGGCTGGATTTCATTCCAAGTCTTATTTATTATTTCTAGTATAGAGGTAGGAACAGGATAGAAGCCTTATTTTCCTGGGTACAGATCCGTAATAGGAAAGGGTATTGCAGTAAAGAGCCCAAACCACAATGGTTTGTGCCTCTGTGTAGCAGCCCAAATGAGTAACTGCAGAGTTCAATGCGCGAAGTTCAGTAAGCTTATAAATCTTTGATTTCACAGCCTGAAATGGCAAATAGCATTGAGAAAACCAAGGATCATAAAAATTATTAATTAAGTGCACTTCAATTATTTCTGACTGCTACTCAGTCTCTCATTAATAAGTTGACTAATTAATCATAAGTATCTTAAATACTCCATGATGTTTTTGAATGTTTGGTTGTCTTGATATTTCAGATGAATAATATTTTTATTTCTTCCAGACCAATTTTAAAGTGTTAAAAGTGTTAAAAGTGTTAAAACAACACGCTTTCAAAATGGCCTTTTTAATTTAGGAAATATTTAATAGCTTTTGCTGGAGTTCATGATTAATTTGGGATCTGGAAGAGAATCACAACTGGAAGGGACTAAAAAGTCAAGCCAGTCATTGCATTGTATATTAAGTCATATCTTCTTTCGATAGGCTTTTTTTCTCCGTTGTATTGCTTCATGCCTATAATCTTTTATTATCTGCATCACTCTGATATATAGAGAATGAGATAAGACAGAAATTCTTCTTTGATAGGAGGCAGTACAAGAATTATAGTAATACCTATATGTTTCCCAAAGCTTAAGTCATAATGTCTGGAAAGAGCTTTCACATAACAATGTCTAATATCATTCAAAACACTGCACTAAAAATATTGCACAGTGTAATTTTATTAGTAAGCTGTAACACTGGTTTATTCCTGTAGGCTCTCTCAAACAGAGAGCATGACAAGATGCCTTGGGGAGAGTAATGGACAGTTATGGAATAATCTGCCTATTGGGAGTGTTTTTTTTCAGTAAACTTGAAAGGCAAATAAAATCATTATTCTATCTAATATAAAGTTGTAAAAATCATGAAAATGTCTAATTCATTTAAAAACTATATTAAGATGTTGGCCTCAAATCTGTCCTGTGAAAATAGCATTCACATGTGGTTTGTGCTTATAGTATAAAAGTATTTATAAGAGTAGGTTTGTTCTTTATTTTCTTTCATATATCCTTTCTTTTACATATATAGTTACAGAAAGGTAGGTATGAGAGCATGCGCCATCTTCTCTGTGTGTATATCTAAACATTTGTGTCATTTCTTCTCTTCAATCTTTTCTAAATTTATATATATATGCATATAAATATATAGCTGAGTCTTGGGAGATCTTTGTTCAGCTTTCTTTAACATACCTACTCTATTTTCTGTGTTGTCTTTTTTGACCAGAACCGAAAGTCGCATTCCAGCTGGGTGACTATAAAATATAACACTATTTCCTTGCTGTCTGTTTAAACATTTCACCTTTGTTTACTTTTCCAGTTGCCACCACGCTCATTGAAGGATCTCTAACAATGTCAGGGCTTTGCTTCTCATTTAGAATGTGACAATGTGTATGGCAAGTCCCAATCGTTCCTTCCAGAGAGCATTAACTTTTACTTGACAACTATGAAGGATGTCAGACACTAAACTAATCACGCAGCCGGCACTGTCATGCCTTTCCAGATCTTTTTCTTTCCAGTCATGGTTGTTTTTAGTGTTCTGCATTCTGAAAACTTTACAATTTTCCCATTCAGCCACAGCTCCAAAGGGATAAAGTTGGAGTAGAGAGACAGCCAGCTAGCTATAGCTGTCCTACTGTAAAAATAAATGACTTTGGCAGACTGCTTTACCAGAAAAACTGTGCCATCAAAGAAAGATCCTTCTATAAATTCCATGACATATCTTTTGGGAGCAGAATTTTGGTTCACTGACATCATGTTTCAGAGAGACTCTTCAATTCCAATTTGTGGTGGAACCACTATTTTGGAACTCTGTCACCTTGCTAATCTGGAGAGTTGGAGTTTCTAGACTTTACACTGTAACAGATAGAAGAGACAGCCCTAACCATCTCAAGAGCTTTCAGTTACCCTCTTGTCTCCCTAAAAGTGAAGGATCTGGAGCGTGCAAAAGACCTGCAGAAGACCTAGAACACACACTTCCAAACTCAAGACTTAGAAGTTCATGGAACCACCAACAGCGGCAACTCCTGTCTTGACAATTTTAAAGGAGGGGATGAGGCTTCTGCTCAGAGGCATTCAGAGTTTGTGGGTTTTTTTGTTTTTCGTCTTTCACACCAAAGTGGAATGAAACCTAGAAAATTCAAAATTCCTCTCCTGTGTATTTTTATTTCATTATCATTCAGTTTACAAGAAAATCGAAAGTTTGTCACTGAAACGGGACTTCATATATAATTTTATTTTACAATCTCGTCATACAGTTTGATAGCACTGAGAAAACCATGTTCAGGCACGTCAACTTGCATAATGGTTCAACTTGCATAACTTTTAATGAAAGCATTATATGCTCAGAAAGAGAGTTCCTATTCCTAGTTAGAAACGAATTTCCATATCAAAGAAATTAATTTATTCTTATGGCTTGGATAAAAGGATAGTATGACTTGAACAGATTAGAAAATTTTTGACAGAACTTTTTTTTCATCAGAAAGCATATTCGATCTTGGAAAAGCTACACAGAACGGTGCCTTCTCAATATTGAAGATTATTATAACAGTATATATTTTTTGATCAAATATAAGTCTGTGAAAGGTAACTTTTTTAATTTCAAATATATAATCTTTTAGAAGTATATTTCAGTGTTATAGCAAAATGATGTCAGTTATTTAGACTAATAATGTTTTAATTTTTTATTGATGATTCCAATTTAAATTTCCTATTTTGAAGCTATCCAATTTAAACTGCAGGTTCTAAAGAAACAGAAATATCAGTCTGTTACAATTTTAGTAGCTTCACTGGCTCTTCAGATGTGTCAAGAGAAGATGGCAGTCACTGCAAGGGAAATTCTCAAGTTCCAAAAATCAAAGCATTGTACTACTAATATACAATTCTTACAAAATGTACTGGTTGGAAGCCCTCATATAATGGGAGTGAAAACTCATGGAAACATTGATTGCTAACCTTTCACTAACTTAGATGGAAAGCCCACGTGCATTTCTGGCAGACTGTGCAATAACTGGCAGTTATGACTAGTTGGCAAAAGATAGGATTGAGATGTTTTCAAAATAAGGATAGGATGCTCCTTTCTCTGGCTAACTCCTACTCCAGCAGCAGCAATTTAAAGATTTTTTCCCTCTAGTTCTAAATTACTTTCGGTAACAATGGTGCCCACACTTTCAGCTGCATCACCTGCACAAATTAAGAAGCTCTTCCTATCTCTAGCGTACCTGTAAAAGACAGATTAACGCCCCCAACACATACACACAAAGGACCAATATTCCACTTCCTTTATTTGACATTATTTCAAGCAGAAGACAGCTGTTGTTCTGCTATAAGCCAAGACCCAATCTATATTCAAATCCTGTGTGAGCCTTTTGTGGGGCTGTTAGAATCAGCATGTACTTCACATGATTTTTTTTTTGCCAGAGCCCACAGACAAATATAGCAATAGCAGTGAATTTAGGTTTACCTTGACATCTCTTAGCCTTTTTTTTTTTTTTTAACTGTGTGAAAGCTTGGGGGAAAAATAATTTCCCATAAACTAGTGGCTACAAATATCCAAGCAAGATCATCTGGGATACAGAACAGTAGTACAGAGCATACAGTACAAAATATATCAAGCTGCAACCCCATATAATTTATTGCAGGGGTGCAAAGACTTTTATAATCATACTTGAACACTGAAATTCAAGCCTGGATGAAGCCTCTAGGGCCTATTAAACGTAAAGCTTGAATAGGAAAAATCTAGTTTATTACAGACACAGAATGTAATCACCCAATTAGAACCTGTGTAATAAACATTTGTGTAAAAATATACATAGATTTATGTGCATGAGTTCGTATGAAACAAAATTACAATCAAGGAACATTAAAACTGTTGCAAGGTTGAGTACTCAGATGTGAGGCAATTCTAGAAACTGCAGTCTTCACTTAGCCCCTCTTGCACATATAGTATGATTACGCCTCTAGCTACATTTTGTTTTCTGCATACTCACAACCTTATTCAGGGCTTATGCTGAACAGTACCCACTTAATGAACTACTATTTCAATATTTTGTTTTCTCTTCACTGTGTGACATGTTCGGCTTTGTTTATGGCACAGTATTCACACACTGTTCTATAAACAGAGTAATTTCCTCATAGAGGAAATCATTTTGTCAGACCTTCTTCCCTGGTGCTCCTCTCCACACTTCATGCCTGTTTCACAAAATTTAATTAATTTATTTTCACAATACCTTTTAAGAGTAATGACTATTTCTACTGTAGCACAAAGAGATTAACTTAAGACCTAATTTTCCATATCTTGAGTACATGAAGCAACTCATACATTTAAGCCCAATTCACAAGAAATTATAAGCAGTTAAATGCACTCTCCACATAAAAAGCCACGGTTTCAGGTTAGGAAAAAATGAGGAATAAACACATCAGGGAAAAGTCTTTAACTGACTACCAGGAATAACATAAGAACTTGATAAAGATGGCAGACTTGGAATACAGTTCTTCAGAACAGCATTCTCCTCATCCTGAAAAAAAATCCATTTATTTGCTTCCAGCTTCTGCAACAAATGGGGCAGAGGTCAGATTACAGTAATGTTTTGCTTTCACTACTCTATATTGATGGATCCCCAGAGTAGTCCATCTTGCTCTATGTTTGAAAGGGAAAACATGAAAAAATATTACAGGTATGTTACAAGTGGCAGGAGCTGAACTTGCAGAATCAGCCATAGTGCCTGCATTTTCAAGTGCTAAGCTCTGGTTTCATCACTTTCAGTGTTCTTTCAAGCTATTTCTGGAAAATATTTCTTTGTTGCCTCACTTCATTTTAAAATAAAAATGAAAAAGAAACAAACAAACAAACAAATCCCACTATTATTATTATTATTATTGTTACTGGCATCAGTCTTCCATCTTCACTTATTTGGGGAGATTTAGATCCAACACTTAACTCTTCTACTTGAGGTAGCAGAGTAAGGAACAGTAATAGCAAACAGGCAACAGTTAGATCATCACCAGTTGAAAACAAAAAAAACAAAATCAAGCCAAATTTTTCTGAAGGCTTTTAGAAATATTTACAGCTAGTGGAAGATCTGCTCAATTCAGGAATCTAGGATGCCATTCCAATGTACAGATTAACCAGGGAATGGACTCTTCTGACTGTCCTTCATAGTGTTTTTTTTTTTTTTTTTCAATTTTTGTCTCCTCTTCTCCTTCTTGTTCTTCTGACTGAACAGACCTGTACCCTAACTCTCAGGCCTATTAACCCAGTTTCAAGTTCCTTTGCACAATGAACCGTAGTACCCTGCTCCCCACTCTGCCACATGATCCCTCTACCACATGATGCACCAAAGAGTAAATTCAATTCAACTAACTTCACACCAGAGGAAGAGTACAGAGTGCTCTGCAGAACTGGGTTTTTTTTTCCAACTGAGAAGGCTGTTACCACAGAGACATTATTTTTGATATCCAAACTAATTCGCTAAAGTTCACTTAAGCTTCTGTTCCATGCAAATGCTTCCCACTACACTCATTCCCTAGTTTCTCTAATTTCCCTCATGATCCCAGTCACCTCCTACTCACTATCCTTACTCATTCACCATCCCCAGCTCCGACCCATGCCTTGCCAGGACTAGCCTACACTGACAGCTCCGTGCTCCTCATTCCCTCAGCCGCTCCCTGATTTTTTACAAAAAATGTCTCAGTCCCTCTCTTCATTTCCATTTTTACTTTGTCTCAGTTTCCTCCTTTCCACCCCTAGACCATTCCATGTTCTCAATCTTCATTCACTTAGTGGGTACTAATTTTTATGCTAATTACTTCAGCTTCTCATCCCCCCTGCTTTCAAAATAGAATTTGACTCCCCTTTTTTCCTAGCTCTTTCCTTCCTATTCATTCTAAACTACTTTTAGAAATACACATACACATGCATATTATCCTCTCTTAGAGAAATCTCACCATTTATTTTATAAACCTGAGTAAGACATGTTTGGCGAATAAATAAACTACTACAAATCTGATCATGTATAACAGTAAATGGCAAGAATCTAATGGTAAATGCTCTACTAGTTATGCATATAATACCGTAAAAGTTGATTGTATAAAAATGATTGAGTTATATGTTTGAATTTTAGAACACCTGGCAAGAATTACAATCTGGAAGTTGAAAGCAAATGTTTTAAGTCAAGGTAAAATTTAGTGATGTAATACATCTTATAAGCTTGCTACGGTTCAGTATCATACTAACCTTGTTACAGCATTAAGGATTTCCCCAGAAAAGATAAAATATCTCTTGTCAAAAGTAAAGATATGTAGGAAAACCGGTGTCAGTAGTACTCAAATGGAGAGAAACTAAACATGTATTTAGGGAACAGACAGGAGAAACTCCTAACGAAGAGTTAAATAAATACCTTGTTATAATAAATATCACAATACATGTCTTTCTACAGGACTTTTATTAATTTATACTGCTGACATAGAAGCCCAGTTCCACTATACCACACTTTACATTGATAAAACAATAACATTCTACTTTAGTCCCAGACTGCACACTGGAAAAAAATATTTGACTGCTTGCAAGGAGCCCATCGCTTGGCCATTAGAAAACAGGAAAAAAAGGACATAAGCTTTCTATGACCTTCAGCAGATCATACCAATGATAGTCATTCCCTTACAAAGGTTTGTCATAAGCCTAAATTTTGAATCCCAATTAAAATCCTTCTTAAAAACTCATTATTCTTTCAATGGAAAATTCTGTCTGGGACCAAGCTATATTTTTCAAAATGTGAAGTGAGTTGGAGAAGCAGTTTCTAAGAGATATTATTTTGCTATGTTCTAAGGTAGCAGGTAAGTAGACAACAAGAGTAAACAAAATAAATTAAAAATAAAGGTTAACTACTTTCGTTTAAACAGAACACACTGTGTCAAAATGCTTTAATTTTTAGATTAAATATACTAGGAAGGATTGCTAGTTCTAGAATATGTGTCAAGTAATCACAGGAGATCTAACCTTGTGTTTGGATAATGATTAAAATCCTTCTATTTGCTGTTAAAAAATAAAATGTTAAGGTCATAAAATCGGGTAGTCAGGTGAGGTACAGGGCACCAAGCTTCTTATTTCCTACCGAACCATGACAGAATGCTGCTACCTGAATCAAGCAAACCAAGAGACTGCAATAACCTCATTCTCAGAGAGAAAGAGGTGCCCAGTGTCAATATTTCACAATTACTTGCTAATATAAAAGATCTGCCACAGCGTGTGCTTTACTTAGCCTGACCTGGTCTCATTCTCCATTTCAGCTCCCCATCTGAGTTTGTTTCCCTTTAGCTGTAACTCCTACCTCCAGTATCCTTCTCTGATCTTCACTTCCAACTCTCAGCCAGGCTTCCACTGCCATTCCCCCTTCTACAGGTGCTGACACAGTTTTGGTTTCGCTGCTCTGAATTGTCTATTTCAAACAAGGTTTTAAATACCTGTCTGCTACGTACACTAACACCTTGCTAAAGTTGCTTCCCTCTACATGCTATTTGGGAGCTGGCAGAGAACATTTAGTGACAGGAATACTTGTGTCCTTAGCAGTCTTGCATGTGACAGAAGCTGCAAACTGTAGGACATGCATAGCTCTGGTATCTCTTGATTGAGGCGCTCTCAAAACCTATGTAATTTCTGAAAAAAAATAGCATATGTAAATCCAGATTTCTGCAGACTTGAATGTTTCGCCATCTAGCCATTACCATTGGCCTTCTCTCTTCCAGCCATGACTTCTACCTTCACACAGTCCCTTGGCATTTCTTTCTCCTGGCTTCTATTCCCCCATGCCTCCAAACCCTCTTTCAGAGGATGGAGGAGTTATCCAAAATAGATTATGGTATGGCAAGTAAAAAAACATACAGGATACAGGGTTATTGTGCTTCCCTCTTCCTTTCAGGTAACAATCCTCATATCCTCATGTGCTCTAACCTCTTGCTTATCTCAGATCAAAGATCTCCACGTGATTTTAAACACTGATCCTCCACATTAATGCCAGAATGAACAAAAATAGCAGCTTCAGCTGTTTTGTTCTAATGTGAGAAGTGGATCTCATTAATAAAATCCCTTGAAGCTTCTCAAGGCATCCCTGCCTTGGCACTTCCAATCGCAAGGAGAGCAATAATTCCCAATATGCATTTCTTAAAAGCAGTTAAAGGTCATGAATAAATTACTGAGAACTTCAGCATGGAAAGAAAATGGACTGGTGCTAAAATGAAAACATAAAGATTCTTTATTATTAAAACCCTCCTCTCACAGAAACATTTCTTTTATAATACTTAACATTTGGATCCCAAGGAGTCCAAGGTTATAATGCCATTAGCAAAAGATGGCCTTTACTTGCTTCTGTGAACAATAAATAAGTAGGAAAAATGCAAAACAGCACTTCCTGTGTTTACTTGTATTAGGTACTTCATTAGTATGGCTCGTTCCTTTTTCTTCAAACTCCTTGTACTCCCACGTATACTGATACAGAATATATTTACTGAAGCTTCTGAAGCAAAACTATCTTCATTAGGCAGGAATTAAAAAAGAAAGATATGTGGTAAATATAATTCTAAAAAGAAGTAATTAAAAAAATCTAAATGGTTTTACACTGATTCTGAAAGGTATTTATAAGGTGTCTTCAGGTAGTCATTTATATTTGCATTATCTCTTTCTTTTCTTCTTTTTTTTTTTTTGTATCAGAAATAAACTATATGGGTCCTTTCAGAAGTCCCCCAGTTACCATTCAGGATCTTATCATTTACTGTTTGCCTTTGCAGACATCAATCCTAGATTAACTTAAGCAACAAAAAAGATCTATCAAGAAGGCACTGGAATTTGTGAGGCTTTATCTCATAGCTATGTGACAAGCTGTCTTCTTTACAATAAAAAATATATCCAGTGTAGTAATACTGTACCCTGTTTTGTGTTCCTATTTTTTTTTTCTCTTGCAAGCTAACTTAGGAGTGTGAAAATCTCAAACCACCTGGAGACTCAAGTCTCTTAATTTCAGTTAGATGTTACAATTCTAAGGAGACAAAAGGTAGTTATCTGCTTTAAAACATAAATTGTTTAGCAGAATGTGGCTGTAACTCCCATTCCTTCATACCAAAAAAGTACCTCAACTTCTCGGATACTAGCACCAGGATCCTTGCTAAGTGGGAAGTACAGCTTCTAGGCAGTCTACATTTTGTCTGGAATTTATATCTTAAGACTTCAAATCTCACACAAAATTGTCTTGAATATGTAAGATTTGGGATCTTTTCCCAACGTTTTTAAAGATGCAAGGTGATTTGTAAAGGCGCAAGCAATGAGGTCCTGCCCTGCTGTTTTACTGATAACAGAAAAAAAAAAAAGTGGAGCGAAAACTTTTTTCATACTTGATAATTTTGTGTCCTCTTTTCTCATTACTATGTTCTTAATAGCAAAGCTCTATTTGTGAACAAATGATCTTTAAAAATAATTTTAAAATCAGTAAATAGGAAAAAATATCCCACATTAGATTCTCTCTCAGAATCTATTAGATTATCTCTCAAAATCTAAAGCAAACACATGTTAACAAAGCTCACTTCCAGACATGTTTAGGCACCACAAGGACATGTATCAAAAGAGCACCACATGATACCTGCTGCATAACCAAAATCACAATATATAGAAGGTCAACAGTGTTGACACCATCTAGCACCCATGCTGCAGTAAACCACTGTGCTGTGCCACTGCTAAAAGCACTTTCTATTGATTCTTTGTACTAAGAAAAGGACATGAGAGTAGCAAGACAAATTTAGAGAAGAGAAAGCTGAAGGAAATAATGTGACACAGAAAAGTAATTCACGTTGGAACACCAACAAAGATAAAACACAAGGTGTGTAATACATCACCAGCCTGCAAATAAACAAGAAGGCTTCCTGCCATTTTTTTCAAGTTTTCAGGCAACCACAACTAATTGCTGAAAAAGAAGTCATAAATCTTCTACGAAGCAAATATAATAACAGACCAAAATGATGCAGTATCCTATGCTGACTTTATCAGTGCGAAACTTGGAGTCCTACTCCGCCCTTGATTACATGCTTATTGTTCCCTCTGATACCTGTGACTCTGGAATATACCTGTATGCGGACGAGTATTTGGTCCATGCAGTTCATAACGGATAGCAGAACAGTAGAACTTGCTGAATTTTGAGACCTGCTAAAACCTATTAAAATGATTCCAAATCGCATCTAATCTGTGAGTAAAACACATATATTGCTGCACCTTCTTCTAGCCAGCTCAGCCTTTGGCTGTGGATGAAGGCGGCTGGATGTGGAAGGATGTGGATGGTTCTGTATGTACTAGTTGGAGAGGTCCTGCAGTACTAAAATACTAATTTTGTGTTAGGAAGTCATGATGGATTTATGGCTCCGGAGGATGAAATCCTTTATAATGGGTAAATAACTTGAAGTTTGTACAGTGCCTTTCGTCCTGAAGATTTGCTGCAACGTGCTTATCAAACTGTACACATTCGGCAGCACTGAAATGCAGCCAATTTGGTGTGCAGCCCAGTACACAACAAAGCAAGATGAGAAGGAAGGCATTTAACTAGGTACACTAGGGAAAATGTCTTACTCTTGAAATCTTTCCTGGGATAGTGTAGTGACCATACTGAGGAGAGAACTGCACATTTCAAAGTTTCATCTCCAAGGCTGTCACAAAGATGATTGCAAAATAGGTTTGAATTCTCTCATTCAGATAGCTCTGTGCAACTGCAAACACACTAAGATTTATAACTGTAGGTCCTGTAGGCCCTAAGTTTTACCAGGATATTGTCTTAGTACAGCATTATACAAGGCAGTGTTTGCAAATCCTCAAAATGCCTAACAGCTCAGGTTTGTTCATTAGTACAAAATATCTTTAATCTGAAATCAGTATCTCCAATGGGCATAGGTGATTCATGTTCTATTGCCCACTCAATACCCAATTTCTCATTTGAACCTGCTAGCAAAAAAAAAAAGCTACAGAAAGAGTCAATTATGTAACTCTTGTCTCTAACTACAGTCCTCAAGATCAAATGAATGAATCCCGCTCGTGGCCAGCATGCTCATTGACTTCTATGTCATTTGGCATGATTGAATTAATGCTCCTTGGTGACAGACTCAACTTTTCAAAATGGAAATTGTAACTACAGTTGTTTGCACTAACATTTATCAAGATTTTTGCTGCCAAATCAAACTAGAATAATGATCTATTTTAGATCTATTCAGATTTATTTTAAATGCCAAACAGGAGCATTTAGCGTTGGTGTAGGGGGGGTCCATATAGATATTTTCAGCAGCATGTCAGCAGGTTGCAGAAAGTCCACATAACTGATTCAGTTTTGCAATATCCAAACTTTTATTATGTTCTTTTTCAAGTCCCTATGAGAGTAATGCTGAAGTTTCTCTATTTTAGTTGCATGAAAAAAGGGCAAATCAGGTCTCTGAGCAAAAGCCTATATTTTTTCCCTCAGCCTCCCTTTTATGCTTGTTATCTGGGTATGGGTATGAATGTAGCTTCATTACCAGTCCATGCTGGTTTAAGTAAAATGAGTTGTCACTGCTAAATGTACACAGAGAAAAGATTTGGCCTACTCTAAATTACTTACTGCTTCTACTGCAAGTCATTCTGTAGGTCAGAAGCAGGGTTGTCAGGGAAGAATTTATACTTGGGACCACATCTGAACTGCAGAAAGGCAAACTCTTCAAGTGTAATTTCTTCAACATCTCTGGTGATGATGAAATCACCTAGATGTAGATGCTTCGACTATCAAAGTTTATTTACAGTAATTTGATTAGCCAGTGATGCTTCAGAGACAATACTTTACCTCCTACCCTCTAATAACCCCCCTAGTCATTCATTAAAATTAATACACATTAAAAAATCCATTTAAATTGCAAGGTTGAATTTGAGATGTTAAGAATGAATCCAATCACATATAATTTACATGTAAAAGATATTAATGTGGCTTTCAGGAGCTCAAGCAAGATAATACCTATTTAATACTACCAAGACAATTCTGTTTTTACTTAGAGTCTTTTCTTTGTGTTACAAACATAAGGAATTTCAGATATGGCTTAGCAGCAGAGTATTTGACATTCACATAAAATATGCTCAGCTTGAAAACTCTCTTAGCTACTTGATGTCCAGCCATATTAATCTCGAGAGATGTATTGTCCTAAAGTGAAAGTCCACCCAAATAGGGTGTATCAGGTCTATTCATCACTAGTGTTGCTGTTGATGAAACCAACTGTGAACACAACACATTCTATAAATCCTTTGTTCATGTAACCTAGTTAAAAAGCTTTACAATTAAAAATCCTCCAAAGTGAATTCTTCTTGGAAGTGTCAACCAATGCTGAAGCCTTAACTGCTTTTCTGCAGGGAATGCTGCGGCCATAGTTTTCCAACTCTTACAGCAGAGAAATAATTTTCTAGGAAAAACAAGCATGCTGACCTCTCAGAAAGCTGACCATCTGTATCACAATGGGAATCCCTTTACCAAATTGATAACAGGACCTTAACTTTTTCAAGCTCTACCTCCCACAAACAGATAGCACTTAGAAATATGGCCCTGACATTTTATGAAAGCAGGATTTTCAAAAAGGCAGACATACAAAGTAAAGGATACACTATTTTATCTCTCATAGTTATTTAGTTGATGTATAGACCACATGATCAGGGACTTTCATCTCTAGAGCTGAAGATAGGCTGGAATCTTACCCTTGATCAAATTGTCAGGGACTTTTTTCATGATCCACCCTTCCCTAGCGTTTTGAGTACTCTTACAAGCACACCTGGTCGTAGTTAGGACACTGGTGGTGGCTCAGATCTTTTCCATCTGCTTTGGCATACTATGTGTTTTTATTTTGATCTCCTTCTTTATATGTTGGAATTGATACAGGATACCAGGAAATCCTTTGTGTCTTTTAGATACAGGGAAGATATTCTGTGGACCATCCTGAATTATGTAATTATTTCAGAGGACATAACTTTAAGACTGACTTAATACCCTTCCATTCAGCCCATGTTCCTATCATTTTTGACACCAATTTTATTAATATTGACCAAATACATTCTTGAGTGTCAACATTTCTTTCAAGAGCATCCTCAGACTTTGAAATACTGTGTTTTGTTTAGTTCTGGAGTAGATTTTTTGAAGGATGTCAATCATTTTAAAAAGTGTACTTTGAAACAAACTGTTTTGAGCTGAAAATTTTATTTTTTACTCATGTAATATATCCTCTTCGTAAGGAATTTCTTTTGACTGAAAAAAATCATTACAAATTTGTAAATAGTTTCTGTCAACTCCTATTCATTCTTCAATAAAAACAAAGTTATAAAAAAAAAAACCCTATCTCGATGACAGATAACAATACAGCACTCTTTTCATGTTTCCAAATGTGATAATTGTGACAGCACTTTATTAATAGCTTCCACAAAACCTATTTCAAATAATGAGCTTCTAGCTGTCCTGTCATTTAGTCTGTCTATACCAGAGTTTATTACCAGCATAGATGGCAATAATAAGTAAAATTGACAAAGATGTACTTTGATCTTCTGTATTGTTATTAAAAAATGTAAATGTTCAATTTGCACAAAGAATGTAAGCAGCAATAGATGATAATTAGATTTTGCCTCAAACTGTTCACCTTTTATTCAAATGTAATGACACCTAATTTGGCATCAAGGCTGCCTAAATACTTTCCTTTCTGGAGTGCACCATATGGATTTTGTATTCTCAGAAGAGAAGGGATGGCTAGGAGCATATCTCCAAGGTCACATGCACTTCCATAAACATTACACTGCAGTGTTTCAGGGGAACGAGTACAAGAGCCTAGCTAATTAAATAAAACAAATGAATCCATAAATGAAACATTAAGTGCATACAAGTGGATCGACTTTGCCAGATGCTGAATGATTTTCATTATCAACAACACGATCACTTTCAAGCATCGTATCAGTCTAAGATTTCAACACTACTGAATCCAGAACAGTAACAGAATCTTACGCGTATTTTTTTTTATATTGCTTTTGTCTTATGAAAACAAGAACATTTATAATTTAAGAAACTACCTCATATTAGCTTATGCAGAACTGAAAAAGCTCTCTTGATGCCAGCTCTCTTGTTACCTTTTCTAAAAACCTTTTCAACAAAAAACAGACATTAGCTTGCAAAGAAAGGACCAAGCATATCTGGAGTTACTGATTTTCGTATTTTGTCTTCCACCTCCCAAAACCTCGATTATGAAGAAAAACTCCAAAATGGCAGTACATTTGGGAAAGGAGATACGGCTTATTTAGCTTTCCTCCTCAGAAATCCATCTAGTGATACCTTTTCAAACAAACATGCTAAATATTTTATTTTGTGACCCTGGCACAAAACTTAAGAGCTTTCCATGAAGTGTAATTCTGACACAGAATTACTATTTCAGAGAAGACTGAGAATTTTCTTATCAGAGAAAAAAAAATGACTGATCATGAAAGCAGAAGTACAAAGTAGCATTTATGTTAAGAAATGGAAACAAATGCTTGATCAACTGTTGTGGCAACTAACAAGAACCTCTGCCAGAAATTCAAAATTTAGGAAGAATAGAAGATGATTAAAAATTAGGGGATCGAGCATAGTATTACTGGATAACCACTGCAATATGTCCACAGAAAATAGAAAAGAAATCAGGAGCTCTGATAAAGGAAGCATGAAGAGGATGTGTAAGGCACTGACAGGACAACTCTGACATTTCAGAAACTTCTTGTCAGTTCATTAAAAAAAAAAGAGCAAGAGCTCAGCATTTTAAACTACTGCTGCTGTTGCAATATTTGTAACAATGTTTGTAATAAATGTAATATATTTTAACAAAAATAGAATGATGTACGTATGATGAAACATTATATTGACAGGCATGCTTTTGAAAGACTTCTCTGTAGCTAATGTTGTTTGATATTATATTGGGGTTTTTTGTTTGTTTTTGTGTTTTTCTGCTTCTCAGTTTCCTTTCATGAATTCCCTCTGGATGTCATTGTTTTGTATATCTTCAGTAGGTGTGTGCTCTGATACTTGACTGAAGAAATAAGACTATACCACCAAGTAGATCTGTTCTAAAACAAATTTGCAGACCGACCCTGAGCTAGAACTGGTATGTAGTTACACAGTACAAATCTTAAGATCACAGCTGTGAAGGAGTAGAGGAAGAGCATCATGCAGTGCTCACATACAGTTCAAGAGCTCTGCCGCATGTAGAAGCACGTGGATAAGGAAGCATCCATCCATGCACCTAGAGACCGTCACTTTTCATTGCTAGCTCAAATGTATAAACGCCAGAGCTTAAACAGTCTAAAGAATGCCCTTGTTCAGTCTTTTAAAACAATAAGGAGATATAGCAGTGCTAAAGGAAAATCATTGCATTATAGGCTCAGTACAGCAGTAAAGAGTAAGTTAGAAGAGGTTTTCCATTCTTTAAAGCTCTAACAGACCTGCATTGTGATTCACAAAAGATAATTAAGAATATACACCAGCCTCCCATTGAGAGAAGCATTGTCTTCAGTTTACCAAATCTGGTAATTTGAGGCCAAAGCAAACAAGCCTGACTTCTCCACAGAGTCTTTATTCAATTGATAAAAAAGGACAGAAAAAACAATGATTCTCTTACAGTTTCTGCAAAACTCTTGGCAACACAGTCATGCCCTGCACAGGTACAGCCCTCCAAGTAATGACAAAGACGGTGTTGTTTATTCTTTGTCCCCATGATTAAGCTTTATCCTCATGGTTAAACAGAGACATTATTCCTGCTTTTTCTGACTGCAGCTATTTTCATCCTCTCATTTTACTTACTTGCAGGAATACCACTAATACCTTAAAACCTAGTAGAATTTGAAAGTAATGTCATAAGGAAAGTGTTCACAGTATCAATTCATAGAGTTGTTGATTTAAGAATTTCTTCCTGATAGAGATGCCTCCTTGGTATGTTGGTATGGATGCTACTTAACCATGACTCCTGCAAGGCACTGCCTTTTAAGGCTTCATTAGGGTCACACTGTAATTCTTCAATGAAGCAAATCATCTCACGATGCTATCAACTGCAGAATGTAAGAGATGAGCAAGAAAAAATATGGAAAGTGCAGAGTTATGCTCAAGAAAAATGCTGTGAAGACTCACAGGAATAACATATCAAAAAAAGGCCTCACTAAAAGAACTAAAATATTAAATTAATAATAAATTATAAACAATCTACTCAGGGAAAGACAAAATAAAAGAAAAATTGTGATATGAATGAGATATAAATTAAACATAATCGACACACAGTAATCACAAGGAGAATTTACTGCATTTTGTATACAGGATTATTACTAAGCATTGAGCGGACCAACTCCTACTGGGTAAGTAGGAGAAGCAGAACTCCCTTTAAAATATAACATTCAGGAAAAAAAAAATACATCACATAAAATAACACTGAACAACCCAGAGTGACTATATTGCTCAGCATTATATTGAGATTTCCAGTGGTAGATAATGACATTAGAATATTTAAGAATTCTAATCCTTGGAGACTTGAAGCAATAGTTAAAATGCATTCATTAAACGAATCACTGATGGTGGATAGACACCGTGGGGAAAAATAAAACTGATACAAATGAACTTGCTCCCTGGATTAAATATGTATGTGCCTGGGAGATTCCTCCTGTATCCAACGCTGCCTTCAAAATGTGAATTATATCCTGGGAAAGGTCTACATGGAACAGACACCATACACATACAGATATTTTAGAAGACTTCAGCTACAGACTGAACCAGAGCAGTTACATATTTGGATTTGATGTAATACTGTACTGCTCTCTTGCAAATATATGTCATGCCATAGATCACAGATAAGATGCTTATATGCTCAAGATGCCATTCACAGTTATACTGAACTAAATAGAATATGTAAGAAAGAAAATAAACCTACACCCTTCATACATCTCTGCAGATGCAACCTAGTTTAGCACACCAAGCAAAAATACATCCTTCTTCTTGCATTTACACCTTACTGAAATAGATTGTTATGGTAAAATGCAGAAAAACTGATATGGTATATTATAGTTATGTCATATAAAACTATGAGTCACCAAATCAAACCTTTCTCCTTTTATGATACATTGTACCAGATAATTACTCGATGGCAAAATATTCTAATGTATTTCTTCCACATAGTTTCACCTCTGCCAAAGCATAAGAAAACCTCCACTTGTAGGCAATCATATTATTTCCTAAGGTCAATAATTATCCAGTTTTCTAAGAATCTACCTGGAAGGGCTGGTAAAGGAAGGAAGATCGTGGAAGGGCAGGAGGACTGCATGCTGCACTCATTCATCTATATTACCACTTAGTGCTTTGAACTAGTTCTTTTCACTACAGATTGTGATAGGATTGTGCCATATTGCACACAGTGTGTGCTCAGCTGCATCTCTGGCGTAGCCCAAATATTTTCTCCTCAGGAGGAGCCAAGGTTGAGACAACACACCAGGGCAGACAGCCTCACGTGCAGTGTGCACCCAAGTTGCCTTCCGCAGGAGGGAAAAAAAAAAACATCTTCTCCAAGGTCCTCCGGAATCATATTCACAATACAGGCTTAGTTAGCACCAGCATGGCCTTTGCAGATGGTGGTACAGAAATCTGCTTTGCATTGTCTGTTTACTGTAGATTCATGTCATGGGACTGGCATCAACTCCATTGCCAGTAAATAAACACACACAAAAAAGGACATATATTTCTAGAATCAGAACAGAACAGAAAAAATCAAAACCTTGTCCATCCTTCTCCATGCTGCACTCACTGCAACCCTTCTTATTATTTTCATTTTTAGATGATTTAAACTGAGGTTCTTCTGGCTGTTGAAGGACTCATTTTAAGCCCTAAGTATTCCTGCTAATCTGTAGGGGAAGATATCTCAATAAAAAATGGGATTCTGTTCAGAAAAATGCTACTTTTTCTCATGGTCTTGCCTTAATACTTTAAACATACTGCTATTTTGCAGTTAAAAAAAAAAGAAAGAAAAAGACAGAAAGAAAGAAAGAAAGAAAGAAAGAAAGAAAGAAAGAAAGAAAGAAAGAAAGAAAGAAAGAAAGAAAGA